>OZ038490.1:24537372-24549872 GCA_964036315.1 Acanthosepion esculentum | reverse complement strand
ACCATTTTTCTTTCTTTCTTTTACAAATTGTTTTTCTTTTGTCAGGCTGGCCACCGCTTTTATTTATTTTCGTTGAACGTGTTTTTCGTTGAACGTGTTTTTTATTGTTCTGTGCGGTGCGCTGTGCTAAGATGGCGGTGTGTTCCCCAGCAATCATCTATATAAGAACTACCGGCAACACCAGTACCTGCTACACAGCAAGAAAAAAAGACGGGAATCTGCAAATTCCAGGAATAAAGATGCCACACACTTGGCGAAATTGTAGGGCCATTACCTGGAGTTAATTACCGTTAATGAGTTCCTAACAGTAACGTGTGTGCTGCAGGCTCTATCACCGAGGATTGTCTCTTTTATAACAACCGACGTAAAATCAATAAGTTAGTTGGAGTAAGCAGGGAGGACCTGAAATGTCTCATCTCGATTAAAATTGTGAACAAGAGAAGCGATGCAATGTGGGTACATCATTCTGGATAACAAGGACAAATAATGGCCAGTTGCATCCTCACAAAGAAATTTGTAAGGATTCAAACATAACATACGGGCACCCGAAAAACAAAATGGTTCGTGGGGCTGGTACCTATGGACAAGCGATGATTTTCTGAGTGCTTTTCACACTGTTTGAACCAGATGTCGCCACTGGAGATTTTGAACTCTATGTGGCGGTGATCTGGAAAGACTTTTTAGACATCCTCTACACTCTGCTGAAGCAGGTAGATTTATAGCGTCATAGAAAGTATGAGAACCCATTGAGTGGCTTGTAGCCCCACAGGACACTTGTCTAAGGCATGTCCCAAAAATGATTCAGTGACACATTCCAAAGAGACAACATCATCAGGAGAAGCAGTAGATACAGACAAATAAAATACTGCAGATAGTGAAGAATGGGTAGCGGCGGTAAGGAAGTTGGATAAATGACCGTGTCTCTTTCCAATTCAGTGCAGGATGTCCTTTGCGAATAACCAGTCGTCCTCTCAGGACAAATAGCTGCAAAAAAGGAGGAGCAGCTGCCGCCAAAAAGCCGAACGAGCAGGCAATGGATTGTGGATTTCTCATATCAAAGTAAATTTGAAAGGAACTGAAAAGCCACGAGTATCGCGATCTTGCCAGTGAAACGAGGAAGTTAAAAAAACATGAATCTGACAGCTGTCCCGATCTTTACTGGCGCGCTTTCTAAAGCTCCATTGAGATTGGACAAAGACTGGAGAAGATAAACATTATAAAAGGCGTTGGAATCTTTTCGTCGAAGACATTGTTGCGAAAATCTAGAATATTGAGAAAAAACTCTGGAATATTGTGGAAGTTGGCTATCACATAACCTCCGTTGCTGGCAGCTATCTAGTTCAAAGAAGAAAATAAATAAAACAAGACTGGTCAACACCAAATGTATTGTCTAAATTTGTATCTGATTTTGGACAATTTTGAAATTTAAGAGTCACATTAGGTATGCAGGAAAGCTCTTTGGGCTATGACAACGTGCTGTTTTTTACGTTTTTGTTTACATTAAAATATCTAAATCTGAAACATATTTCACACAATAAAACTAGTTATTATGTTAATTATAAAATTATTAAAAATTATTAATTTTAACCCATCAGAAGGATTTTCAGCGAATATAACATCATAAATATTAAAACATGTTTCCAAAATATTTATAAACCAATAACTTAAGTTGTACAATACAAATCCATAGAATACAACGTAGTAGTATTAGTGCTGTTGTTGTTGTTGTTGTTGTTGTTGTTGTAGAAGTGGTTTTTGAGTATGATTCTCCATGATCTAGTTCGCGATCTCAGCTTATCAAAATCGTCTGCCGAACATCTGGCATCCAGATTATAAGACATATTCACAGGCAGTACTCGCATCATCTTCTACCGTAACAGGCATCTAAAGTTCCTCCGTTTTTTTCTGAACAGAAAGACTTGGCGTGCTGTACAGATGTTGCGAAAGATTGGAGTGTTGCAGTAGGAACTCAAAGATTGAAGACTGTATATTGACAGCAGCAAGGGTTCCCTGAAAAGTGTTCTGATGCAAAATAGCAACCAGTTTGCATTTCTACCCCACGCTCACACGATTAAGCTAAATGAAAAATATGAAGCGGAAAAGAATGTGCTAGAGAAAATTTATTATGATCAGCATGAGTGGGTTATTTGCGTTGACCTGAAGATGCTGAACATTTTGATGGGACAACAGTTCGGATTTACCAAGTATCCATGATTTCTGTGTATGTGGTATAGTAGGGACATTACACGATAAACGACTTACCTGTTTGGGAGGATTTGATGCTTTGCCGTGCAAGAAACGAGATCGATAGGCCTCTGGTGGACAGAGATAGGATACTTTTCCCACCGCTGCACATCAAGCTCGGCTTGATCAAGCAGTACACCAAAGCTCTGGACAAGGATGGTGGCTGCTACACTTACTTGTGTGAGTCTTTTCCAGGATTGCCGAAGGAGAAGTTAAAGGTTGGCATCTTTGATGGTCCTCAAATCAGTCAGCTCATCAGAGATCCAGAGTTTGAAAACTCAATGTAAGGTGTGAAACTTGAAGCATGGAAGGATTTTGTTCTGGTCGTGAATAACTTTCTTGTCAATAATACGGGAAGGAAGTACGCAGAACTTTCATCAATATGATGACTGCTTCCAGAAACCTCGGATACAACATGAGCATCAAAAGGCATTATTTGTTTTCACATATATGTATTGGGTTCTTGATAGCGTAGGATCAATAAGCATTTTTGAAACGGAATTCCAATCCCCGAATTTCGAATAATGATGACGTACATGTACTTACATTTACTGATATATAAAATTCAATTTATTGTAATCGATGTTTGCAACATTTAATTAATAACTTATGTTAGAATTATTTCTCTTAAAAACTTACATCGTATGAGAAATATTAGTAGAATTCAAACGATAATGTTACAAAAATGTAATCAATTTAAGCAGAAGATCGAATTTTTAAAAAGTTAAATTAACACAAAAACATGACTTCATTGAAAGAAACGGATGTGATTTTCGGATTCAGTGAGAAAAAATTGTCTTAAATCAGTTGGGAAGCATATACAAGTTAAAAAGTCAATTTCCCAACGTAATAGTAGTAATAGTAGTAATATTGATGAGAATTCTGGGCATTTTTATTGGAATGGTCATGTAGACATTTCAAATAAGATTGGTAGAAGAGAACCAGACGAATAATTCCCAATGCAACATTATGAGTAAAATTATGGAGATTATTAGAATGCGTACTGGAATATTGAACAGAAGTGACGTCATTTTATCTGCCTTCCAGAAAGTACAACGGAAAATTACGGATAAAAGAATAATTTAAATTTCAACTGGGCAAACTTTACCAAGAATGTACTACTTTCTGTTAAAATCCTGCTTTATATCAGTTTTATTTTTCTGTAATAATTGCGGATATGCGGGTGATGTAAGCGATAGCGGCTCTGAAGCGGAGAACCGACATTTACATGCAGATAGCATTGGAAAATATTTGAATCTCCCCTCCTCAGCTAGGGGCTAAATAATATCTGGGGAAATGATATTCAAAACATTGGTGAATAAATATTATGATGCAAAATATGATTCCACTTCAAATGGCCCACAAAGTGTTAGTCATTCCATTAACAATTACCAATAAATTACTAGTAAATAATACTGTTGTGTCAGAAACCAAAGCTGTCTGGCCTTAAATAAATTAACATGCTCGTGTGAAACGTCATCGAAATGTGACCTTAACTATCACTTCGTATGCTAGACACACCAAATTCTTGGCCAGTAAACGCTTAACATTAATTTCTATGGAAGAAAAGGAAGTGTACTGCTTATTGTCATACAATGAGAATTGTAAAAGAAATATTTTGCGTTCATCCTGACTTAACGAAGAATCTACATCTCATGTTATATACGGATATATTGATTAAGAGAGATGAGGTGTAACTAAAATTAGTGTACCGATCGTGATATAAACATACATTGCTACATTTGTTATTACTAGTGTCACTCTCGTTCGTAAACAACTTTATCACAGACACACACACTATATATATATATATATATATATATATATATATATATATATATGTATATATATAAAAATGATATGATAAAAATGGCGAGAATACAATTTACTAAAAGACATTAACCCAGAACCTGTAAATTAATGTTATGATCCCTGTTTATAAATTCCATAAGGTCTTTTTTTTATATATATTTACGAGCTTTCATCTGTTCCTACAGATATCATTAACTTCTATATCTGTTTTCTGTATGAATGATTCATTGTAATGTAAATTGAACTGCACCACATACTTGATATTAAAAATAACTGATCCGACGTGCATTTTCGGATAATAACTGTGACATTACTGTATATATTGAACAGCTTAGTTCCTGCCATATAAACTGAAAAACCTACCAGTACAAAAGAATTCTCCATTGCCATATAAGTACAAAACGCACAATTTTAAAATTTTAAATAATTCGACCTCAGCGTTGCGAGCGCACGCTCAAAAAAATCTCTTACAAGTAACAATAGCACATTTCTAAGAACAAATTTCGGATTATAAACTACTCTTTCGATGTCCTATTATTACCTGGAATTATAAAACAACAAATATTTTTCTTACCTGATGATATCTGTAGGAACAGATGAAAGCTCGTAAATATATAAAAAAAGACCTTATTCAACTGGAATTTATAAACAGGGATCATAACATTCATTTAGAGGTTCGGGGTTAATGTCTTTTAGTAAATTGTTTGCGAAGATGTATTCTCGCCATTTTTATCATTAACTTCTATATCTGTTTTCTGTATGAATGATTAAGTGTAATATATATATATTCTGGTATGTATTCAACTATGTCCTTTTCAATCTTTCACCTTTTACAGAGTAGCTCTTTCTTTTGGCCCCAAGTGCTCTCGTATTTTAGTAAATATTTGGACTTTATAATGCCTTGTTTACTGGCTAGCGAAACCCAAATTTGTTTGACGTGACTGATTTTGTAAGAGTACTCGTGTCTAGCATATTTCTTCTTGACCCCGATTCATATTCCCCGCCAAGATAACGTTGCCCCACTCTATTCTCCTACCCCAACAGTCAATTTCTTCCCTAGCTAAGCGAAGTACCTTGGTGTTTACCACCACTTTAGGCCAAACTGTCAGTACAAAAATGTGTTCTGTTTTCCACTTACAATGGTATTGTGGACTTTGCGCATACGGTCACGGAGTAATCTATTTTTCAGTTAGAGGCCTGTTTTGAATCAAATGAAATTAATTCCCAGTAACAAAGAAGATTTACTTTTAAACTGTCAGTTATGCGTTATTCTATTGCCGTAGATGTTCGATTCTAAATCTACCTTCCATAAATCTTTCAATTTTGAAGGAGTTTATTTACAGGACTTTCTTATCACAACAAAAGATAACCTATATAAAATGGATTCTGGAGACCTACAGCATAAAATTAATTCAAATTAACACATTCTTTGGTGTCTACTTTTTTGTCTCTGCCCACCCCCAACTTCAGATAACGCTAACAAAAAACAGCTGGGCAATTGTCTTTTCTAGTGAAGTTCCAAATATTAAAACAATTTAAATATTGCAGCATGTAAGAAAATTGTTATCTGGAAGATATTTAAAACGGACTCTGATTTATATTCCGAATTAAGCATTATCCGCTTTTGACAACATATGGATTTCCGACATAACTTTCCTTGTATTTATCAGAAAACTGTGTAGATCCATATTCGTATGTTTTTGGGCTGCTAGATCCATTTTTGACAGTTAAAATTCACAAAGATGAAATATAAATACGACATTAAACATTTTGGGCGTATTTTGCCTTTTTAAACTTATAAATGGGAAAAGATTTATTTTAATCTTGTACTTGAATACAAATAACATTAATACAATTCGATAATTGAGCTGGAAATATTTCCAGCGGCACGAAATCCACAAATGCCCGCTCTATAAGACCACTGTGAATTTAGCACACTGCATTTTTAGTTTTGTTCATCCAGTTAATGCAAATCTTAGATATTATGGAAACATAAAAAAGAGATATTTAGCCAGAAGATGCAGCTAAACATCATTTCTTGTAGCTCTAATTGGGTTTCTTCTCAAAATATAAATTTTGTTCATAAAAATAAACTACGTTACATGTTTAACATGATGAATCCATTTATATTTGAGTTCATTTAAAGAAAGTAAAAATTAAATTAAAGGAAAATTTTGGCGTATCAGTAGAGCAAGTTTTTAATTCTTATTAGAAATACTGACTAATCCCTACAATTACAGGAGAATCATTATCCTTACAGTGCAGACTACTTACCCCGTCACCAGGACACGAACCGGTGACCATTTCATTGATATACTAGCGCGCTTATCACTGCACGACGGAGAATTATGCCTATATCAAATAAACGACCCTTGAACTATTTGATTACGATAAATTCACTTCTAATATTTAAGGATTGACACCACTTCAATGCATATCAGAGCCAAGGAAAAAGTATTATTTATCGTTATCAGGCCCCACCCAAAAGGAAAACTCGATTCCTTGAGTTTAACGATGTTTTTTGTCTTGTGTAATATCCATACTTATTACCGTTTTTTTTTAATGATAAGCAGTATATTATTCAAGAGTAATTATATGTATGTCTGTGCCAAATGGCTTGCGATACATGTTTAATATGGTCATTTCAGACTTTATCTGCTATTAAATACAGACCCCGGGGGCGTGGCTGTCGTCTAGATTTAGTCTATTGGAAGATTCCCATATTAATAATACTTTAAACGGGTCTTTTCAAATTTTGAGAGCTAATGTTCGGAGGGAATGATATCAACATGAAAGTTTCCAGAATAGACTTAAGTGTCTGGTTTGTTTTTCCATTCATTTTTTTTTAAAGAAGGCAATATGCGGCGATAAAAATGCCAGGAAATTGTTCTTTTTTATCTTAAAAATCCATATGAAAGAAGAGGGACCAGAAAAAAAACATTTGATCTAAAATGTGTCTCCAATGTACGCACGCCGAGAAGTTTCTTTGAAATCGGTGTTTAAAAGACGTCGTTTATCTGTAGACCAAACTTGATCACCTTTTTATGTATCGATTTCGTTAGCATATTTTATGTAGTTTAAGGGATATATTTAGTCACAGAGTGTATATTTATATTTATTTGGAAGACTGTAATGTGGAAGTTTTCTCAAACAAGAGATCGGAATGAAATTTCAGGTAACATTCTACAATTAACAACACTTTGCCTTACTAAACTAAATAGCAAGTATATATATATAAACTTTATTAGTATGTACGATGTGTATAAGGCCCGACAGAATATAAGACTTACATTGTCGAAGATAGTGTTTCTTTTCTTTTCGTTGGTTCCGTGGTATTATTAGTTTTGGAGATATGTATATTGCGTTCTGTACAATACGATGCGCAGTTTGACGGGAGTTAAGACCTGCTGAGGGGAAACAATACACGTCTTGTCTCTACAGCATCCTGTAGGGTAAAATATGAGAAATGATACTGCTTTTTTTATTCTTCTATTCTACTGCTAACTGAAAAAGCCATCTAGCAGAATTCAAACAAGAATTAATCCTACATGACCAAAAATGCGGTAATATAAGAATTTTCAGTACTTCGTCATTTATGAAAGAAGTTGTATAAAAAGAGTATTGTAATAATTAATGTCACACTCACTGGAAGAAACGCACTCGATTCACTTGTAGTTTCTGCCGAAATGTAAGAAGAGGCGTTTACTTGTGAGGGAATTCTCCTGGTTCACTCGCAATGAACAAGCTCAAAATCAAGGTTATAAGTATAGAAAAACGGAAGAATCTATTTTACAAATATAAATTTATATGTGGCACAAAGCCATGGGGAAAAGCTCGTCTTCACTCTCTATCCTAGATCCAAATCGCGACACATCCACTCTAACAACTGACTCAACCACAAACATTATCTAAGAATTTATATATGAAATGACGGAGTAGGTGGTGAACGCAATCATCAACTAAAAGAAACCAATGAATCAAAAGTAATACTAAAACTGTCAGTATCGCTCGTCCAACCAAGAAAAATAAAAACAGCCGCTATATTCTGCCGTTAAGCTGAATCAAGACAGTCAGTAGCTAGTGGCAGAAGTGGGTGCAGATAAGTAAAATTGAAATGGGAAAATATATAAGGTTGGTTCAGTCAAAATAAAAAAAAAGTAGGGTGACCGGGAATCTTGACAAGAACCATAACAAAAGAAAGCCAGGTACGACAGTCACGGGGACTAGTTGAACTTTAATTCATGTTTTACCTTAATTTACAATACATGGCCGAAGGTGGCGTAAAAAAGCAGCCTGCTCAACACTGATTATCTTACATGTAGCTACTCCAATTTCCGACCCATTCACTCTAATAATTTCGTCAGTCACCAAAATATCCATTCAATACAACATATACCCCATATTCATTGGGGTTCTACTAAAACACACATGATGTAAAAATTTAAAAATGTATACAAATATATATTTTCCTTCTTTGTATAATGTCCTTATAAAATATATATATAAAATATTTTCCATGAAATGAAATGGGAGGAGATAATCCCCATAAAAAGATAAAAGCGAAATGAAACATTCAAAGTAAAATAAAACTGTGTTAGTCTAACCCGTACAACCTGGAAAAATAAGAGCGGTTCGCTGTTTTCTGCCGACAAGCAGAACGCTAGCGGTAGCGGGACGGACAAAACAATTTGGATTTGGTAAAAGATTTCAGGCTTGTCAATTCACGACGAAAAAGGGAGGATGAAAATTGGACAAATTGGGAATCTTGACACGGATCATAACAAAAATTAACTAAACGGAAGGAAAATAGCTTACCCAGGGATGCGTTCTGACAATAATCGGCCCCGTTTTAACATTAGGGGACTAAATAAATGAAATTAAAATTGGCCCAATCCACACGAACCAGTTTCGCAACTTGCACCAACCTTAGCCAGAAATCTGTTGAAAGCAGACACTGTTGGTTTTAATATTCATCCGTAGCTGTTGTCTAAAGAGTCCAATCAGATCCAGATGAAAACAGTGTTTGCCTCGTAAGATGCCTTTCAATCACATCTCCCAAAATACCGCATATTCGCGGGAAAACCTACTAAAAGCACGATGATTTAAATATTTTGAATATGTAAAACTGTATTTTTTTCTCTTTTTGTCTTTTTTTACAAAAACAAATAAAAATCTATCATGAATTGAGGGGTGGGATGAATCAAATGACAACAATAAAAATGAATCAAAACATTTAAGCAAAAACAAGACTGTTAGTAAAACCTCAAAAAAATAAAAGCGGCCGATGTATTTTGCAGATAAACAGAAACAAGTCACTTATGACAGTGTCGAGACAAATCAGAATGGAATGGTGAAATATTTGAGACTGATCAAGTCAAGATAAACATGGAGACTAAAACAAACTACAGAGATTGTTATCTTGACAAGGAACAAAACAAACGAGAACGCAGGGAGTAGGTCGGGGACAGACATCCCTCATATTAACTAGGCTCACAAAAATATGTAGGTTAACCAGGTATGTGGTCCATCAAGAATCGGCTACATTGTGTTTTGTGTAGAGTAGAAAGAAAATCAATATTGGCCTGATTCACGCGAAACAGTCTCGCATCATGCACCCAACTTTCGCTGAAATCTGTCGAGAGCAAACGTTTTCTATCAGTTCTGATTATCATTCGGAACTGATGCCCAAAGAATTCAAACAGATCCTGTTGAGAATAATGTTTGCCTGGTAAGATTCACTCTATCCGCGTCACCCACAACACCCTTCTTGCCATGGCTTGCAGCGTAAGAAAAAATCAAATCGTTTCACCCCAGACCACGGGGGTCACATATTATTGCACACGTATACGATATCGTCAGCTAACCTACATGATCCCAGAACGGGCGCGCCAGCGTCGTTGACAGATAACGTGTTCCCTATCTATCGCCAGGTCAGCGAAAACTCAGGGTTGCTGGCACCAGCACCAGAATGAGCGACGACAGAGTGGTTCCAACACGACCCCCACCAGTAATCACTTATAGAATTAGTTAAGTATCGATAACTCAACAAAGGCTAGGGCCCGGAATAATGACATGGTACCTTTGTATCGTTTCCAAATTGGGATAGAATGTCTCTTACTCGTGGAAAACAGCATAGTTTGCAAATTTTGAGTCAACAAATTGTGGAAGCCACGTTTATTTCGATCATCCGTTTGGCGCAACTAAATGGTTTGTGGGGTCAACCTTAATGTTCAGTAGAAAATACAAGTGACAGTTTTGCCCGACAGGTAAGTGACTTTAATGTCAGTATTTCGGAAATAAATCACAACTTACCTAATTTTATGAAGTCTCAAATAATCCTTTAGACACAAGAAAGTTATATGTCTATAAATTCATTAAAAGATTAAATAATTGTTTAATTATATTTGAATACAAACTATACATTGACTCGAGGAATAATGACTACATTAAAAATAAACTCTTATTTTGTTTTCAGACAACGTATCCAGTAGACTTTTATTCTGATAAAACATTACATGGAGTATATTTTCCTTTATTTAATTAATATTTTAAATATTTTACATTTATTTATCACGCGGCAGTGCTGCATTTGGAATGTTGTTAGTAAATGTCACTGAGTAATGCAAAATATAACAAGATCTATTGGAAAATTCTTTTTTTTTAAACAAAAGCGAAATAGTTACTGAAAAGAAATTACAATTCTAAGATGAGATGTTATTATTTACAATATATTGTCCTGGTCTTTGTTGTTTTTATTGTAAAAAAGTAACAATGATGAGAACAATAGTCCGAATATAAATAGAGTAAGAAAAATGAGCAACCATCATGTATTGTTTTTCTTAATCCTTGGTTGGCTGGAGAACTTTTTATTCTCGTATACGTAGCATATACATACAAACAAATTGTTTTTCCTTCCATTTTTTTAGGCTTCCACGTTAAAAAAGAAAATAATTAAATAATTGCTACACATAAAAACATAAGTTGAAGCAATGTGTAACCATGTTGATCTAACATTTAATTATCCACTCATCGCTTTTATCACCATAGTTAAATCACAAATAAATCGTGAAGGCAAAAGAAATAATATATTCTTGGCAATGAAAAGAGGTTTTTACAAATAAAGGAAGGACAGAAACGATGTTTTTATTAACTAATTTATTAACAGCCTGCAAGGTAATTACATTTTTAATACCGGTCATTTTTGGCAATTTAAGTTACGTAGTGCTGGAAGCCGGGGTCGGATGAGGATAACACCAACAAGTGTTAATGTCACACAAAACACGACCACCAGTAAATTACTGGACCTTAATGCGGTGAAAAACAAGCAGATTTTTGGAAACAATGTGCTCAGTAGTTAAAATGAAATAGAGCGTCAATAGTTAATGGATAAAGCCAAATTCAATAAATCGAAGTCTCACAGGATACATCTCCCATTAGGGACAGATAAATCTATCAAATTCATTAACAGATATCCAATTAAGATAGACCAAGAGTTAATTATTAACGCTAAACAAATTCCAAGCGTGTTCCAAACTAAATACTTTTATAACTCAATAGATTTATCTCATGCCGACAATCGGTTTATCTGTGTGACTTGAAGAAGTAATGCTAAGTCTTTCGAATTTCTATGTCTAGTATATATATATATATATATATATATATATATATATATATATATATATAGTTGTATATTTAGGCAGCTATCCTTCGTTTATGCATGTTTCATTAAAATCGCCAGACAAGGTATTACGGTTAAGCTTTTTATTTCATTTTTCTTGTGTTCGAACAAGTGCTTTCTTTTCTGAACAAAGGGTGTGTAAGAACTGTCCAAATGTTTTATATTTCCTAGCGCTTTCGGCTATACCTTTAGCCATTATCAAGGAGGATTCGATTTTTCAGCTTAATTGAGTATCTGCATTATGAGTATGTCTTAGTGTGTGGTAGAGATGATTTTAATTTCCGAATACAGTTAGCACATTGTGGCTTTGTTCGTAGTTAATATTGTTAAAAGTTGGCTTTTTCTTTTTTATTATTAAAGCTTCCATTATTTTTAATCTTTTTTGCATGTGGATGCAGTTAATATGTCTGTGGTTTCTGCTAGTTTGTTTCTAATGGAGTCTGGTAAATCTTTGTGTTTGTTCAGATAGGTGTAACGTAAGACTTCTGGATAAGCATGTAGTTGTGTAACCGATGCAATCATTTATGAATCCGGTTTGATCAGGAACACACTTCCTTAAGGGGCATTTGAACTCAGAGATAATGTTCGTTCTTTGTAATTTTGACTTAGCTGGTTTTATGTTATTTTTGAGGATAAGTTTAGCTGTCTTAAATTTTTTATAATAGATAATTAATTTGATTTTTTATTCGGGTCAATTGGGGTAGTATATTTCTTTATAATATGTCTTAGTGAAGATTCGTCTTGTTTGTAATTAATATGCATTTGG
>OZ038490.1:24524872-24532372 GCA_964036315.1 Acanthosepion esculentum | reverse complement strand
TTTCATAACTTTTGTGAATGTATTTTGGGTTTGGATTTAAACCAATTTGTTTCGTTTTCCTTTCAAAATAAATTCCTCTTCAGAACGTTTTATACAAAGAACTGAATTTTTCGTAGGAAACCAATCAGGACAATTAAGGAATTTTATCCATTTTTCAACGAGGTCGAATTTTCCAAGAGTAAAAGAAAATGTCGACACTTTTTCAATGTTAGTAACATATCCACTAGAACACCCAAATGCAACAAATTTGTTAACCATTTTTGTTAAACAAAATATCACATGAAACTTTATAATTTAATCTCTAAATGCAATGGATTATGCGGTAGAAAATTTACTTAATAATGTTCATTTGCAAGACGGACGTTGTACGCAGTTGAAAATCATAAAAGCAAAGTCATTCACAGTCGTTTATAATACATGGATTAGTAAAAGAAAGGTGCAAATATGTATTTAAGAGTTGAAAACATGTCTCGGGAATTGAAATAACGTCTGATAAATTCTATGTAATTGTAAGTTGTTAATTTACTTTCTAAGAATTAAATTTTAAAGTTACCTCCCTTTTATATTAGCAATTTTCTAAGCGGCCATACACATGTTTTGTTTATATTACATTGACCTGTTAGAATTAACATTGTTATGTGAGGCCGTATAATACTAGTTGGTCATGTGTCATCAGGAGAGATAAAATATTCGTTGTCTTTGTTGGCCTTGCGAAAAAAGTAAAATACCTCCATGAACTGGAGGTGCACTATTCTCCACAACAAAACTTGCTGCACTATCGTTTTTGGCAGTGATGTTGTATCGTCTTGTATCTGGTATTGATATAAAATGCATTAGAATTCTCCTTGGTTCCACATTCTTTCTGGCTACCTGTACCTCCACCTGTAATTCTATAGATCGGATGCTTTGTTATGCTGCTGGATAAACGTTATTTTTCATAACAACATAGAAAATTTCAAATACTGTCTGCAAACATTTACTATTTTCATGTTATTCTTTGCGATCTTGTAGTTCTTCATGAGCTTCTACAATATAGAGTTGTCCATACTTCCTTTGCATATTGTCTTCTGGGTGTAAATGCTATGCACGAGGGCAAACTTGACGTTGTAATCGTAAGCAGAAATATCTTCGCCCTGTTGGGGGCGTGATATTCACTCTAAAGGAAGCGAATTAAAAGTTGTAGGTTTGAATGTACATCTTCATGATCATTGCTGTCAAACAATCGTCTAAGTTTAGCAGGATGCTCTTGTAAGTTAAACAGTCTATCCATTTTGACATCAATTCAAAGGTTCTCCTGTGAATCTAATGGCTCCGCATCAATCACAGTCATCTCGTAAGTAGGGTATCTTATAGGCTGAACTTTATTCAAGGTAATTCTTATTTCTTGAAACCTGTGCCCCATCTTCTGAAGGTAGCCGTGTCTTTCTTCCTCATTCATAGCTCTTTTTCTCATGTTCTGAGAATAATCATGTCTTCTTCCCCGTTCATACCATTTATCCTCACGTGACATCTGTCTTTCATGTTCTGTAGATAATCTTGTCTATCTTGCTCTTTTTTTCTCTTAAGTTTAGGAGTTCCTTGTCGCTCTTCTACCCGCAAATGCTCACACTGTCTTCTCAGCCGTTTATTCGCTGCTGGTCTTTGTTAATTTATTTGCTGTTGATGTTCCATTTTCTTCTAATCATAATATCCTTATTGAATGCAAAAGGAACAAATATCAATTCAGACTACATATATAAAAGTGGTGATCTGTAAACCGGGTACTCCAAGGTGGTATTTACCGATTCCCCAATAATAAGATTAAAAAAAGAAATATTTTAATTTCCAAAGGCTACTTACAGTTCAGAAACGAATTTCTCCTCAACAGATGGTTAGGTCACGAAACACAATTTAATCAGACACTACAAACAACTGCCACTATTTAAGGTGATACCGCCAATCCTTTTCTGTGTCACACTCTCTTTTTGGCTTTCTACGTTTCTCTCTCATTTTCTGTTTTACTCTCTATGTCTATCGGTGTTTCTGTTTTACTTTCAAAATCTGTGATACCAAGCGTAGCACACATGATACATAGGTACAAGCGTATTAACATGTAAAGGCTAGCGAATGAAATTTCAAAAGCGAATAACATGTAGGACTGAAATCGTTTCCCAATTTGAAAATCAAATCAACTGTGAAGGAATTCCAATGATTGGAAATAAGAATGTCGATAAGAAATATATCGAACAACGTTTTAGCTTAAAAACCGGACCATATAATAATTATCAATGTGTATTTATATATTTCCTGTATCATCTGTAGAGGAAAGGGAAGTAAATCAACTTATGTTAGTAAATTTATGAATGATTATTTCCCTTAGTCGTTTTAAAAATCTATACAAATAAAATATCCATCTGCATTTAGACAGAATTATTTACCGACCAAAATGAATTAATCGCAGTCTTGCTTCTGCAAGCCTTTCATATAATGGACTCAGATACATGAGTTTATTAATTGATCGTCTTGGGATTGAAATAGGTTGTGTCGTCTTTGTCGTTCTGTTTCTAATCTTTTTTCTCCAATATATAATTCCATTTCACTATTATATTAAACTCATTAAATGTTTAAGATGAAGATATTGAGCAAAAAGCGATTAATATAATACCTGGAGTAATCAATGAATCGTAGATGCCATTGAACGTCTAAAACATCTAAAGGGAATTAAACTTTTACATTGGTCTCTATTTTAGTTGTGAATTCTTTATTTACGTTTTACTGAATCATAATACATTATTTCAAGGGTTTTGTTTAATTGCATCTCATTTTTAAAACTTTCTAACAATTGCCGCTATGTTTGATGTCACTAGTCTATATTATAAATAAATGTACACATAATTGACTGGGTTTAAGATAATGCATTGGATTTGTACAGTATCCTATCCAGAGCAATAAAATCATAAATACGGTTACAGTAACAATTAATTTTAAACTCTAAAATATCAGGTGAATAAAACACTTTATAAAACTTTTCGGAATTTCTTCAGTAATAAATTATTGATTTTTCATTTCTAGAAATATTTTTAGGTATGGTATAGAATCAAATTCACACGTACATATAGAAACAATTTAAATTTGATCATCTTGCCGTCAGCGAAGCAACAGTTACCACAGTAATAACAGATGAATTAGCTTAAGAGAAGTCGAATGTGTACAATCCTAGAATTTTAAATTCGAAACCACAGGTAACTAACTGAATTTGGATGTGATTTCTCGTTGCCTAAGTTTTGGCCACTGTGATAAATAATACAGATTGTATTTTAAGTGCAGTGACACGTATTTCGATTGTCGTGAAAAAAAAATGTATATACATACCGTTTCATCATAACAATAAAGATGTATTGATATAATAGTGTAGATTTCTGACTTATCGTGTAGCCATGGCTGAATTTCTTTTATTTTGTTTGTCCTTTCCCTTCCTGTCGTTACCATGCAGCTGGTAAGTAATTATAATGAATTGGAAATAGATACATATATCTGATGACATGCAAAATCGCATACATGTATTTAGGACGGACTCTCAGAGGAACAAAGCCAATTCAAATAAACCTTTGACTTGAGAACACTGCTCTCCAGTTATAAAACCACCATTTTTGTTTTCTTATTTTCTGGATTCATATTTCTTTATATCTGATCTCATTTTATCGCAAATCTTTCTTCGACTGTTAAGCAAGCAGTGTGAATTGGAAACAAAAACGAAAGATTTCAAATTTGAAATAAAATTTGAGGGAATGAATAATTTACTAAACTAAAATTAATAATAACGCCAACGCTTCATTTACGAGACTGGCTTCGTTCGATAATGCAATCTATTTTTCAAAGTAAAATTAAAAAGGCTGATTTGCGATAAAATCTCAGTGTTTCTTCTCTCTTGTTTCTCACTGTATGTAAACTTACGGCAGTAAGCAAATACTTATATATATATATATATATATATATATATATATATATATATATATATATATATATATATATATATTGCGTGTGTGTTTGTATACATATAGGCCTCAAAATCATTAGCGACGCCACACGTAGTGAAAAGACATTCACAACACTTTATATGGCATTTCTGGTTGTGAATGTGGAAAGGGATATGTCTTAGTTGGTGAGTTAGAACGTCATATGAAAGTTTGCCAAAATATTACTATAACAAGTACTGCAAGAGGCGTGTAATGTTGCCACATCTGCGCAAGAGAATGTAAGTTCCTAGCAGAATTAAAACGCCACATCCGCGCTAACCATATCTGAGGATAAATCAAGTGAAATCGAGTTGCATCCATCATGATGCAACCATATATGAAAAAAGATAATTATGAGAGTGGCAAGTATGACCTACTTAAAGAGAACGTATTATCTATATGATCAGCTAGTTACCCTTTGCTTCTTGACGAACCGCTCAGCAAATACTAATAAGATTATAAAACCACATTAGGTTTGCTTCCAATCGGGACCTAAGACTAACAAAAAATTGGTTCACTGGATAATTGAGTTTATCCTTTGTGCATATATATATATATATATATATATATATATATATATATATATATATATATATATATATGTATATGTGTGTGTGTGTGTGTATACAACCTACATTTACATAATAAACGATGAATGAATTTAAGCAACTTTGCAATCAGCATATCTAGTCTAGGTTTCTTTCATCGTTACGATTAACATTGTTCTAGAATCGAAGAAAATGCGACTTTTACATCATTAAAAAGAAAGTAATACTATCCAAAAAAGCTAAAATGAAAGAAAATAAATAAAATAATATTCGGTACCATCCAGATTTTACTACTTACAAATAAGGTATTACGTTGTTGTGGTAACAAAGGACCCGGTCGATTACTGGCGGTAGTAGCTTTACTCACTAGAATAACTGAATATTTAATTACTAAGAACATGAAATGACTGCATCTTCTGTAGCTCTTAATAAGTTTTTTTTTTGCTATCTCTCCTAAACTCGGATCCGCCATCAGCTCTCCAGCAAGGTCATGCCTTGCTTACCTCAGTCCCTTTTATCATTAATCTCTCTTTGATCAATATTTTTCAAGTCAAAGTGTTTCCCAGAAAGTCCAACTGTCTCTTCCTGATAAGTATGGGTATCTTGTTTTTTTTTGCCATTGTCTCTAGAAATTTGTCGTTGCTCACGTGTTTGGTTCAGGGTGTTCTCATCATCCATCTTTAGAAACTAATTTCAGATGATTCAAGTTTTTTCTCCGTCTGTGAGGAGATTATCCAGTATTCACTACCATACAGGATAGCTACTATTAAATTTCAGTTCAGTAGTCTTTTCTTTGTTTCGGACAATATTTTCTCTGATGACTGCATAGCAAATGTATACAGTTATATTGTGTTTATATTAAAGGACATTTTACCTCACACGAAAACTTTTACACTATGTTATGGGTTTTTCCTTAAAATTGTTTTTGATATATAAAAATTTATAAATCATATTCCTATATATATATATATATATATATATATATATATATATATATATATATATATATATAACGAGAGAGAGAGAGAGAGAGAGAGAGAGAGAGAGAGAGAGAGAGAGAGAGAGAGAGAGGTGGTATCAAAAATACAAATATTGGAGTATGTTCCTCACACCAAAAGAAGGACGAAAGTCCATCTATACATATGTCCGCAAAGTTTAAAGTTTAAGCTGTTAAATGTACAATACAAAAATATTTTTACAAAATTTGGGGGTGGATTCCTGGCAATAAAATCAAGATAAAATGTCCATATAAACATATGTAAAAAAGGCCATTGTTGTACTTCAACACAGCAAAAATCGTAAAATGGTTTCTGTACATGGTTAATACAAAAGGAAATACAAAATACTTCTGTTAATTCTTATTTTTTGTGTGCGTATATGGAAAATTATTTTAAATTCAAAGAAATGTATATATATTTACAGACATTATATATATATATATGCATATATATATATATATATATATATATATATATATTTTGTCATCCACAGACAGACTGTTTCGCTGTTTCACAGCTCATCAGTGTGACTAGATGTCCAGTTGCCTCTAGCTAGGATCGACACCCGACTGAATTTGCGTCAGTCGGAACTTCTCCCACTAAGCCGTCGGCGCACGGCAGGGATGAAGGTGAATTTTAGCGTGTTTATTTTTAGATTTTAGATAAACACACAGTGACTGACAGTGACTCAATTCTGCCGAAGAGTCGTGCAATATTAGCTTAAATAGTCAATGTTTACTAATTCACACCTCAAACCAGAGAGCTCAACCGAAATTAATTTTTTCATTTACTTATATATATATATATATATATATATATATATATGCATAAATATGCAATAAGCATATGCAATATGCCTATATATGCAATAAAAGCGGATTGGAATTGAGAATATATATATATATATATATATATATATATATATATATATATATATATATATATATATATATGTATAATGATAGAGAGAGAGAGAGAGATAAAAAGCAGGGAAGAAATTTGGTAAAACGATAAATTCTAAATGCTATTCAAGTTACTTGGTTGTGCCCTCTAAAACCAAACCATTTACCAATATGTGTCCAAACATTAGTTGCATTTGAAAATGATTCTTTCTTGGCCGGAAATTTTTCAGCTCACTCTCGTATGCATTATACTTGTAAATGTCCCTTTACGCACTTGCATGTATATTATTGCTCATATATAACTATCTTCTTGATTATTCTGATATAAAATGTATATGCTTATGGACATACACGGCACGGTTCTATATATGATCACCCATGTGTATGGAAGTGGCTTTACTTCCGTGCTTCTGGTTCTCTCAGAATCGTGATTTCATGGATGGACATGCGCACACTCTCACGTGCAGTGTTGCGCATGCTCCGTTGTGTTCAAACAAGCAGCAATCAGCAAATATTCACTTCGCGCTCTACAGAGGAATGACAAACTTGTTTACTTGCATTTTATTATTTCACACCAGTAGGCCGGAACTCACTAGGGGCTTTTAACAAGGATAAACCTGGACGTATGTAGATACAAGCAAGTAAGCAGTTAGATAAGAATGTATTTCTATCTATATTCTGATTGTGTTGTATTTTATCGTTTTCTTTTCGAGAAGTTGCGTAAACTTGTTACTGTCTTCTGTCCTTGAAGGTAGTTATTTTTCCCTTAAAAAAATATGTATATTGCTATCTAACAAACATGGCACACGACATGTCTTATTTAAAGCAAAAGCGGATTGGAATTGAGAATATTTGTCTCCAAAAGTTTTTGTCAAAGCATTGATATTACAAATCGATAAGAAAAAATACATTGTCATGCATTGACTGTTTTTACAAAAAAAAACATAGTCATTGAAGGATATTTTCTCTGAAGATTTTAAGGTGTTATCACATATTTTGTAGCTGATATATTTTTAGTAATAGTTTCATTAAGTGTTAAATGTATTTCCAGCAAGGC
>OZ038490.1:24469872-24519872 GCA_964036315.1 Acanthosepion esculentum | reverse complement strand
AATAGACATTTCTAAACGGATAGAAAATGAGTATGCATAAACAGAATTGACCGTAAGACAAGTATGTTTTCTCAACGCATATTTTTAACTTTCACAGCAACGATAACCTAAGAGACCTGGGGATTTAACCAGGATTTATTATTTATGGTAATAATCTTAACAGCACAAAGCATTGTGTTGATTGAAGACAACAGGACCTCCTAGTTAAGTAAAGCGGGAACAAAGGACTAATTATATTGACAGAGATAGAAAAATCCAAAGAAGCGAGTACCGAATTGTCAAATTCAAGTGAAAAGAGAAATTTAAACATCTGGTAAATGTTTTAACAATGGACGGAATATGTAACAGCAAAAGTCCGAAGGTGAATTTGGTTAGATATATTTAAACATCTAAACGAAGGATTAAGGAACTCGAAAATTTCGTTAGAGACAAAGAGAAGAATAATGAACTGCTATGTGATTATCAAATTTGGCTCTCACTTGTATATTTTATCTTTTCTACTACGTAACAATCTGGATTTAGTTAAGTATTGTGGTGTTGCAGCTCAGACCAGACCAGACACCAAGTTTGTTTTTCGGGATGCAGCTTCTTTCAGTCAAACACAGGTGAATTTAAAAAAATAAGATCGTTACGCATGAAATGAAACGAAGCACCAATTGTAGCAGTAGGAAAGTATTATTCTGGAAAATCTCTCGTACATTCAGGCCGGTAAATGTCGTTAATACTGTTTATTATAAACAGAGCATTTACTTAAATATTTGTATCTATAAAAAATGTCTTAAAACACACACACTCACTCACACACACACACACACACACACACACACACACACACAACCACACACATATACATATATATAATATGATAAAAATATACTTGTAATATATGCTATATCTTTGGGTAAATGTGATCAATATCAGAGATAGACCGTATGCAAATATAAAAGTAAACACTGATGTCAACATAAAGTGTTGACAGTCTGTTTCACGCTTCAATGCAATCTTCAGGCTATGTGATTTATTTTACAAGTCTATTTCTATATGATGATCAGTGGTGCATTATGGGTAACAAGGTCTATTCTATTATCCTAAAGGTCATTGGGTGGACAGTAATTATTATGTTTCAAATTTTTCGAAGATTCTATTGAGTAGAAATAATTATGAATCCGAATGTGGTTATTTGTAGTACTTGCCTATTATTGGTTTTTAAAGCTTACTCATTATTTATTATTGATTACTTAATTATTTGCTGTTGATTATTTTTATTACATTTACATGTGTTTTGGGTTTTCGTTCTTAATTTGTTCATTTTTTTTCCATTATTTACTTAATTTGTTTATTCATATTTGTTGTTCATTTTATGTACTTATTTAGATATTTCTGGTGGATTGCTTATCTTTCAGTTTAAACTATTATTTTTGTATAAAGAATGTTACGTTATCTGATTTGTATATCGTGCATATATTTGTATTTTCATGATTTTATCTTACATGATATTAGTTTTTAATTTTCGGTTTTTAAGTAATTTAGTTAAAAGTTGTTTACGTATGTATATTATGAGTTCTGATCGTTTATCTAGTAGTTTATGTTGCTCTGGGAAAGTGATTATAGATATTTTCTTTTTCAGACAGTTTACAGTTTTTTATTTGTTGCTGTAGGCTGATGCTGTTTTCCTTATTTTCATTGACATTTTTGT
This sequence comes from Acanthosepion esculentum, assembly GCA_964036315.1. Classification (NCBI taxonomy): domain Eukaryota; kingdom Metazoa; phylum Mollusca; class Cephalopoda; order Sepiida; family Sepiidae; genus Acanthosepion; species Acanthosepion esculentum. The sequence continues at coordinate 24,518,176 of OZ038490.1, read as the reverse complement.
GCAATTTGATTTCTTTTTGATTGTCCATATATAATAAGAACGTGTTTTATTGTTCGCGTATTTACTATTTGTAAAGAGATATTGTGTGCGTGGCAGATTAAGGGATATTCGTTCTTTGCTCTTCAGTAAAAGGTGAGTTTGCTTTGTGTGGGTATTTGGGGAGGATTCCTCTGTTGCAGCTTTTTATCATTCGTGTCATGTTCTCGGAGTAAGTATATCTGATTTTTGCAGTGTTTCTGTTGAATACAGTCCTTGATGGGAGAGTACTTCTGTATGAGTTTAATGAATGTTTATCCTACGTCTGCTTTTAACCTTTTGTTGTACGGTGTGTTGAACCATATGATTTTTTCTTTTCCTGTTGTCTTTTTTTGCACTGTGCAACTATATTTTAAGTTTTTTTTGTAAGACTTTTTGGCTTCGTTGAAGATGGTTTCCTTGGAGCTGTTGCCAGATAACCTGCGGTTAATTGACTGTGGGATCTGCTTAATTATTGTTGTCGGATTGTCGGAATATGTATGTAGGCAAAACGGTTTTTCGTTGGCTTTTCTATTTCTATGTATTTTATCTATACCTTTTCATAGGCTGAGTATGACACCGAGGAAATCTACATCGTTTAGATTTGTTTTTATGTCTCTGTCTAATCCCATATTTCTGAAAGTTTTTATCATTATTTCTAGCTGTGTCTGTTATAGTTTCTCAGGATAAGACCGTCCTCCCTACAGCATCATATATCTGCTTTATTGATTTCGCCTACCTATTTCATGTTGTAAATGTGACGGCAGTCCTACTAATCACCGTCAACTTAACACCTCCAACTCAACACCACAGATTAAAAACAAATAAAAGTAATATCGCTGGGTATTTAATAGCTTTCCTTGCGATTCAAGCATCTGTGAATAATCTCAGTGTAGCTTGAAATGGATTTGCTAATACTTCACTTATTACTGCACTTCATTTTTTTATGTTTCAAGACTGTATGCACTTTAGACACTTCTGTATTGGCCACTGACGAATTGTTGGAATTCTTGTTTACTTCCTTGATAACTGCTCCAAACTGATGAATCCTTGTATTACACCTGGAACCTTGGTCACAATGCCAAAATGCTATGTTGCTGTCTTTTTTACTAAACTTATCGAATACAAATAAATGGCCTACCTGTCCGGATGATTCTTTTCGGCTATGATTAAAGATATTCATTTTCGGTGTGTTGAAAGTTCAAACATTAAACACCAGTAAACCAAATAGGCTGTTATATATAATAACTCATTAAGAAAAACAGCAACGATTGACCGTTAGTGAGTCGGTAGTGATTAAATGTCCTCTCTCGTGTTAATGTATAGGTATAAGCTCGCCAAAGCACCATCAAAACTTCCCATTGTAACGTTAAATATTCCTTCATTTGTTTTAGACACGTGTCTTCATGTCGAATAGTAGTGCTTTTCAGCTGAACTTAATGGTTTTACTTCTTTTCCGATTATTTTAATTTGTTCTTGAGCTAAGGAGATGACCTAATATGACATGAGTTCAGTTATAGAAATCTTTTGTATCTAGTTGTATAAATTCGAGATTATGTTTGATGCGGTACTAGTCTAGAAATGTTGGTCTTTTTTCACTGGTTTACTACTGGAAGTTAGAAGTAAGCCACTGGAAAAACATAAAAGCTACTGTATTTTATTTACATTATTCGGACTATTGTCCTCATCTTTGTCGCCATATTTATTACAACGTTTCGGCAGTTGTACGCTCCGGCCTTCTTCAGGTGGTTGGAATGTCGAACCGAACCCTTTATCTCGCTCACTGGGGTAGACTGTTCTAGTTCCACGTGCTATGTTTAATGGATGTCAGTTATCAGTTATCTCCTGTCAATTTTTCCCTCTGAAATTCTCCACTGCCTTATTCGGGTATTGAACTCACACTCTTTGGGTCCTGTCTTTATCCACTGTGCCATGTGTCCTTGAGGACATCTGCGTATGAATTTCTGGGTATTATAAACCTAATTTCTTCAGCAACCATTTTTACCAGTGCTCATATTGCAATGTTTTTTGTTATAATTGCAGTTTTTAATTGAGCTTATTGCAACTTTGTTGTTATTATCGCTTTTCTCTGGCACTCCTTATTACTGGTTCCCATATTGTATTCTTTTGTATGCTTGGTTGGGTCAGGAGATTTTTGTGGCCTAGCGTATGTGCTGATTCCTTAAGTTTACGAATTTTCCAATGGTTTTCCTTGTCTATGATCTCAACCTGATCCCACAGAGGGCGGTGATCACCCTGCTCTCTCCATATGTGATTAAAATGGTTACAGAAGACATTAGGTTTATAATACCCAGAAATTCATATACAGATGCCCTCAAGGACACATGGCACAGTGGATAAAGGCGTTGGTTAGATCCAGTGACAGGATCCAAAGAGTGTGTGTTCAATACCCGGTTAAGGAAGTGGAGAACTTTCAACGTGAAAAATTAACAGGAGATGACTGATAACTGACATCCATTAAACATGGCACGTGGAACTAGAACAGTATACCCCAGTGAGCGAAATAAAGGGTTCAGTTCGACATTCCAACCACCTAAAGAAGGCCGGAGCGTACAACTGCTGAAACGTTGTAATAAATATGGCGACAAAGATGAGGACAATAGTCCGAATAATGTAAATAATGTACATCATACCTCATCTAAGAAATATAGACAGCTACAGTATTACTATTAAAAGAAATATTAAATATATTGAAGAAATATTAAAGTAATATAGCAAAAATAGTTAAAATATAAATAAAATTCAAAATTCATTTGTCAAAAATCCCTTTGAACCTTAATCTAACTCTGTCCATATCTATCTACAAAGATCTGTCCATAGCGAACTATATATATATATATATATATATATATATATATATATATATATAAATGTCTGTCCATACATACATATCTACATCGAACTGACGATATCTATCTATGTATATATATATATCGGTCAGTCCATATCTATCTATCTTTCTGCATGTGTCTGTGCGCGCGTACTTATATTTTTTTCTGATATACGAAAAAGAAAATCCCATCGATGTTTCTGCAGCGAACTAACTAGCATGTCCTCTCCTAACCAAACAAGATGGCTTCTTTTAGAACGGCTGAAATTCCTCAAGCGGAGTTGTTAAATATTGTGATGCCTAGGAACGTGTACACCGTACTGATGATTAACTTATCGATGTGGCAGAAAGCAATAAAAATAACAACAGGAAAAATAAAAAGAAGTTTAAATATGCATGCACCGAACATCAACTTAGCTACTTCCGGTGAACATAGCTTATTACTTCCGGTCCCACTGCTTCCTCCTGTGCGAACTTCCGCCTCTCAACAGGATGCATGATTGTGAAAAAGAGAAAGATACATAAACAGAAGAGGAAAAAAAAACTATTATTTTTCCGACACTATTCCCCCATGTCTCCATCTGCCAATTGCCGAAGAAAACCCAATTGGACAGTTTTCTTTCTCCTTTTTTTCTTCCTCCTTTCTATGAGTTTCCAACATAGCCTCAGCAATTCTATCGACCAGTATTTCATATTTTGATATTTGCTTGATTTTTGTTGAACTTGATGTGTCGTTAACTACCTTGTTTCGCCGCCTCTGCATTATCTGCTATTACTACGCACCATGATAATGCAGATTTGGTCATTAAAACGATATTTTATTTTCTTCTATATTTTGTCCATAATTCTTTCTTTTTTTTATTAAGTCCCTTATGTTTTATTTTCTAATTATCCTATCATCTTCCCGTTTTCATTTTCAATTGCCACGTTTTACACCGTTTCCTTCTTTAATTTCGCAACAAGCCTTTCTTCCTAAGTATTTCATATCAAGCCATTCCATTTTTCATATTTCTATCATATTTTTCAGTATATATATGTATTGATATGTTTAATTGAATAATACAGACATATTGTGTCTACGTATATTTATACTGATACTTTCCAGTTTTCTAATCAGTTTCTTGATATTAAGATGAAATTCATCAAGAAAGTCTCTGCAGTTTTTTTTTCCAATCCTAATATAATATTATTTCTACCACGATAAATTACAAACTTATTGTAATACCCGAGAAAATATGCATTCCGTTATGATGGTGATTTTTAAGAACATTTAACTTATTACCAATATAGCAACAACGTATTAAAGTGCATATAACACACGTTTAATGCAATTTTACATTTCTAACATTTTTTTTTGCAAAGGAATCCATAACTACGACGCCTTCTTTAAATGAATTTCATCTTAACATCAAGAAATTGATTAAACAATAGGAAAGGGTCAACATAAAAATAAGTACACATAATATGTCTATATTATTCAATGAAACATGTTTGAATTAAGATATGCTGTCCAAATATGCACACACTTTCTCTCTCTCTCTCTCTCTCTCTCTCTCTCTCTCTCTCTCTCTCACACACACACACACACACACACACACACACACATATATATATATATATAAATAAACGGTTTTCTTCTGAATTTTATTTAGCCTATTAAGTTTGCGGATAGTTTACTTACGTTATTTGAAGTTATTATTTCTTCCTTTAACTTTAGTAAATTAATCGATCTCTTAATGCTGAGGAAGCATGCCAATCAACAGACATTATACTTAAAAAATAAACACTGTCCTTCAATCAGTGGTAAATATTAATCACGTAGATTGAGCATAATACAGTGAAACATTCATGCAAGTGTCGAACAACTTTTAGGATGAAAAATAGGAGCCGCACTATACACGGGTAATTATTTTTGAAGAAGTTAAAAATCGTTAATTTTCGGCGACCGGTTGCACTATACAGAGACATTTTTTTCTCAACGGATTAAAATTCATGCAAACAGAATCAGGTGTCGCACTATACATGAAGTCAGCTTAAACCCGACTTTCTACGGTAATAATCCAACTAATACCTCCGTGTCGACATGCAGATTTATTGATCTACTCCCCTACTACTATCATAGATTAATATATTACAAACTACATGTCTTTCATTTTTTAATTCCTGATCTTTCTCCTGTTTGCTTTCTCATTCGTTTTTCATTCATTCTTCTCTCCTTCCGGCATTTTCACTTTATTTCTCTTGACATTTTCCTGTATTAGAAATTACTTTTTCTATTTTATTTAACTATATCTTTTACCTGAATTTTATTTACCTATAATTATTCTATTTTATTTACCTATAACTATTCTATTTTATTTACCTGTATCTTTAAACTGCGTTTTTCTTATAATTGCATTTTAAGATTTCCTTCATTTTCCATGTTAGGTTGTCATATTCATAGATCTACAGGCTAGTAATGAAGAAAGCATTTCAATCCAATATTTTTCAAAATAATCGTCTTCATTCCAATGCCTTTAATTAAGCGATGATAAATAATTACACTAGTCTAACATTATACAATGAAACATTGAAAACAATATTTAGTTAACAATTACGTATTAAGCAACGTATTTACTGACATTACTTCTTTTGATTAATCGGCACGATGTTTAACAACACGCCCACGTGTGTCGAATGTGGCACAAGGCCGGTTTAATGTGGGCTTTCCGAGCCCGTAGGCTCGGGCAAAAATTGCCCGTAGAACCCGTATAAACAGGATCGGGGTGGTCCACCACCTCGAACGAGGCTCCGCCGAAGGGCAGAGCCTCGTCCGAGTTCCTCTCTGCTCAAAGGCAGAGAGTTCCCCTCTGCCTCAGAGGCAGAGAGTTCGACCGAATAGCTGAGACGTCCAAAAAGGACTGGATCTCACACTTTTGATTAATCGGCACACGCTCGCATCTAATCATCGGGATGGTCATCCTCTCTCCCTATTCCTCTCTATTCCTCCCTACCTCGGTAACGGTGGCGGAGACGACTGTGAAAGTCCAGCCTACCTCTGAAGAGTTGTGAGCAAGTGAAAAGTCGGGCCCTCTCGAAAGCACATCGCAGATCCTCTTCATGTTGACGGGTGAATTTGGAAGTCTTGATGCCCACCCACTGGATATTCCTACACAAAGAAGGTTGATTTTCAGCAACGTTTTAACTGGTTGCAGGGTCGATGTTGGTTTGTCTCAGGCATGACTTCAAGAGAACTTGAAGCGTCATTTTGGAATAGTGGGACGCATTCTAGACAAGTAAACCGTCGAACGGAGGCCATGTTGAAAGATGGTAGCCTCGATGCTGGTGCGAGATGTCCGAGAGAGGATCTTGTTGTTGGTAATGTGGTCCTCACAAATGATGCGAAAAATTCTTCGGACATTCGTTTGCTGGAACCTCTCCAAACTTTTGATGTCCTGACAATACAAAGTCCATGTCATGCAGGCGTACAGAAGGTTGGAGAGGACCACGGCCTGGAAGACTATGACACTTGTTCTTACATTGCGGACGTAATTGTTGAATACCCCTTGCATGAGGGTTGCTTAATATACCATAACGTATTCGATTTCTTTCATTTATTTCTCATTACATATTTTTCTCTTATATTTTATTTGATTTTTTTCATTCTTCCCTTTTTTGGCATTTTTATTTGATTTTTCTTGTTAAGATTTTACTTTTTTTTACATATTTTATATTCATTTTTATTTTCTATACTTATTTTTACCTTATTTTTATTCCTTCACTTATTCTTTATTTTATTTTTACTATTTTTGTGTCAATCGTTTTTTTTTTGTCATATTTCTACTTTCACATATTTTTCGTTCCCCGTCGCTTATTTTCATTCTAAATTTCCTCCTTCATTTCCTTTTCTAATCGACAAGCAATTTAATTAATCTCTTCGTCCATTTTTAATTGTAATAACGTCTGTTTCTAGAGGAGGACGCCATTTGCTGTATCGACTAAACTTTGTCAACATGGTTACCAGGCAACTGGGAAAATCACAATGAAGAAAAACGATTATTTTCGCTTCTGATCTGCGTATTTACTTCAACAAACGGCAACGATTTACCAATACTTGAACAAGTGTACATTTACACACACACGCGCACACATACACGCACACACACATTTGCATGTACAAAGATAAATGCCAAAATATTAAGTCTTTTAAGGTAAAGGGGATGTTGGAAAGTTATCAGCTAACCAAAACATAAATTCAATGACCAGCCACCACAAAACTGATTTTGGAAAATGTTGTAGCATACCTACGAACGATAATGTATATGTCCCCATTTACATAAAACAGTATTAAATACTGTATGTTGGTCTACAATTGGAAATTCGTCTCCAGCTGTGCTGGTCAAACTCTCTGCCTCCGAGCAGAGAGGATCTCCCGACGAGGCTATGTCGAAGGGCAGAGTCTCGTCTCGGGAAAAAGCTACTCGCCCCCGTTTTATACTAGGTATACGAGGAATTTTTGGCCGAGCATACGGGTTCGGATACCCCACATTACATTTGGCCTTATGCCACATCTGACCGCTTAGGGTGATTGGTAAATATCCTATAATTGGAGATTCGTCTCCAGCTGTGCTGGTGAAACTCTCTGACTCCGAGCATAGAGGAGCTCCATATGAGGCTATGTCAAAGGGCAGAATTACGTCTCGGGAAACAGCTACTCAACCCAGTTTTATACGAGGTCTACGGGGAAATTTTACGTTTACCCCAGATTAAAATCGGCCTTGTGCCACATCTGACCGCGTGCATTTGGAGATTCATTGTGGAATTCACTTGACTCACTTTTAGCAGTTGACTACTTCTCTTACGCGCCGCTGGCGTATTTTATATGAGTTGTTCTTGTCCTAAGTATTATCGTTCATTACCAACAAAAAATGAATAATTTGGGAGAACTTTTCAGCAGCACGCGTATCAAGTGTACGCTCTAAAGCATAGTGCTTAACAAATATCAAATCTTCTTCATGTGTCATTTCTCTTCAGGACGTTGGCATTCATGGCTCTCCACAACTTTGTGTTTCCGTAACTATTAATAAATTTTGTCTTTTTGTTATTCCTCCTAAACAATGTCCCGCTATCCATTCACTCCAGTTCATTGAGTATGCTATTACTTTTTCCAATCTTCATCTTGCCCTCAATCTGTCGTGTGAGTATCAGATTTTCCAAGCCCTCTTTCCTAATTATGTACCCTAGAAAGTTCAACAGTCTCTTCCCAATGTTAAGTATGTTTCCGTTTTGCTTCCCTTTTTTTAACACTTCGTCGTTGCTCACGAGTTCGGGCCACGGCATCCTCACTATCCTTCTGTATAACCACATTTCTGTTGCTTCAAGTCTCTCTTTCATATTTGAGGATATTGTCCCACATTCACTGCTTATTGAGAGGGCATATGTTTTGAAACATTTCAATGATCTTTACTTATTTCAGTCTGTCCTGTGAGTATCAGATTTCCCAAGCTCTATTTCTTCATTATGCGCCCTAGACATTTCAACTGACTCTTCTTGATGTTCATTATGCTTCCATTTTTTTATTTTCCCTAAAAATATTAAGAAACAAAAAGAAAAACTAAAGGGAGCCGTCAATTTTGAGAAATATATTGTCTCTGTGAAGATCAATATATTTGAGGATGAAATATAATACTAAGTGATCACAGAGATTTCTCTCCCGTAACACCCGCTCAGGTGATAATAACGGTTACAAGCTGATACAACCATTGTCAAACTTGACAAGGAGCAGATTAATACATCACGGCAGATGAAAGTTTCATGGTGATTGGTTATACGTGTGACTTCCCACAAGTATAAAATTATTAATACAACAAAATTGATATTTATTTTGCAGTTATGGTATTTTTGTTTTCGAACTTTAATTATTCTCCAAAGAAAACAGCTTTCCTGACCTTACACTGGTCCTATCTCTTAAAAAAAGACATTGAACATTTGCTGACATTAAAGGTTGTTAAGATGCCGGTGGGTTAGAGTTACTTTCATTTAATTACAATCGGATCAATACATTCTCTCGATTACTCTGTATCAAGAGAAGCATTTCTTTTCGATATTTATTAATCTTGGCTTAATAAATCACTAAGCCAAATTGTGAATTTGCAAATAATTGATAAGATAATTTTGTACGTTCCTTCCTAAAAAATTAGCATTGCGATTCATTTTATTTTATCTAGGCTCGAACGTTTAACCAGTTACCTTGATCATGAAAAAAAAACCTATTTATTTTTTCTCATCAATTCTTTCCAAGTCTAATATGGGGTTTGCAATAATCGTATCCATTACTCATTTTTATTAGAAAAAATTCCATCCGTATGTTTATTTCATTTTCGTGGAAACTGCCCGGAAAAAAATTCAATTCTAAAAAAAATGATCATCAAAAAGAGCAAAACTAATTAGAAAAAGATTCTAAAATAGCAGAGGGTTGTTTAAGAACATTGTCGCACATAGTGCACCAGCTATCTGCATTCGGCCCTTCAAAAAGTTTGGTTGTTTTGCATAAAACAGTCACCACTATAATCAAATCTCATGTGTTGATATGTTTGATCAGTCGGTTTCTAGGAACTGAGCTGTCATATACGATGGGGAGTCTACTATATATATATATATATATATATATATATATATATATATATATATATATATATATATATATATATATATATATATATGGGTGTGTGTATGTATGTATGCGTATATATATATATAGTATTTACATTAGTCGGACTATTGTCCTCATCTTTGTCGCCATATTTGTCACAACGTTTCGGCCGTTGTACGCTCCGGCTTTCTTCAGGTGGTTGGAATTTCGAACCGAACCCTTTATTTCGATCACTGGGGTAGACTGTTCTAGTTCCACGAGCCATGTTTGATGGATGTCAGTTATCTCCTGGTAATTTTCCCTCTGAAAGTTGTCCACTACCTGAACCGGGTATTGAACTCACACTCTTTGGGTCTGTCACTGGATCTAACCAACGCCTTTATCCACTGTGATATATATATATATATATATATATATATATATATATATATATATATATATATATATATATATATATATATATATATATATATATATATATATATATATATATATATATATATATATATATATATATATATATATATATATATATATATATATGCATGTTTACAAAATAACATATTAACAATAATAATACGAGGAATAAAAAATAACAGTGAAAAATTGTATGGAACACACACTATATATATACAGAGTGACATTGTTATTAACCAGAACCAATTTAATAATAAATTTCTGGACTGGTGATTAATTTGTCTTTATTCCCACCATATATATATATATATATATATATATATATATATTGTCATCCACAGACAGACTGTTTCGCTGTATCACAGCTCATCAGTGTGGCTAGACGTCCGGTTGCCTCTGGCTAGAATCGAAAACCGGCTGAATTCGCGTCAGTCGGAAATTTTACCCTGAAGCCGTTGGCTCACGGCATATATATATATATATATATATATATATATATATATATATATATATATATATATATATATATATCAGAGATAGAGCGTATGTAAATATAAAAGTGAACATTGAAGTCAACACTCAGAGGTTGACTGACGATTGCGTCTAGGATGAAACAGCCTCTGAGTGTTGACTTTAATTTTCAATTTTATAATATATATATATATATATTTACGCTCTGTAAATTTACACTGAGCACAGTTTTGTAAAAATAAAAGTAAAAAATATCAATAACAACACCGGATTATATATCTTACTGTTTTTTCTTTATATATATATATACATATATTGACTCCTAATCAAAGTCGAGTACACTTTATCTTTATTTTTAACAAGAAAAAAATATGGGGAAAATAAATATCGGAATTTCTCTGAAGAACATTCCTAATACGAACAAAAAGGATTATTTCGTTATATTAATGCAAAAAACAGAGGAACTCACACGAAGGATCAGATGGAAAGCTTACCTCTTCTTTAAACGGAATGACTTACAAAACAAAAACAACAAGGAGATTTATTGTTTTAACAGTAACAAAGCAGTACCATTTATTTATAGTTTGTCTGGTTTCGAAGATGACATATTGGAAATAATAAATAACATAAATTTCCGTGAAAAGAAATGCTACTTCCAGAAACGGCTAGATAAAATAGTAAAAATACATTAACACAACAGATAAAACTTTAGTGAAATCCGACAAAACGGGAAACTTCTATAAAATTACGACAAAAGACTACAACGAGCTAATAAATAAGGATTTACATAAGAACTATAAAAAGGCAAATAATAATGACCTCAATATAGCTGAGGATATTAATACTAGCAGTAGAAAGATCACTGATAAACTGAAGATCAGTGATAGAGTAGGTCAACTATATGAAAGAGAGTGCTATATAACCTTAAAGGACCACAAACCAGATTTCGAGGCTAATCCGACTACAAGGATAATAAACCCTACAAGACCTGATATCTGAAAAATTAGTAAACTCATCCTTGAAAAAGTAAATCAACAAATTAAAGAAAAATAGAACTGAAACTTTGGATTAATACCAAAGACGTGACAAACTGGCTTACTTAAATAAAGGGGGAAAAAACAACTGTACACAAATACAGTTTGATATTGAAAATTATTATCAATCAATATCTAAAGAACTGTTCATTAATGTGTTGGACTTTGCTACATAAAGGTGAGCAATGGATAAAAAATTCATATGACCACTTTGACATCACACTGGGATCACTAGATTCAGCTGAGTCTTCTGATCTCATAGTTCTTTTTATATTATACAATCGATAAAATTAGAAAGATATTATATAATCAATTTAAAAGCATGAACTTAAAAAATTACGGTAAGCACTAAATTTAAAAGAAGTTAACTTACTTGATATAACATTAGATTTAAGGAAAAATATATACACACCTTATAAAAAACCCAATACCAATCCTTTATATATACACCCTAAATCAAATCACACCCCTATCAAATTAAGCATATACCTTTATTTATCCGAATAAGAATTAGTACAAATTCAGCAAATGACAAGATTTTCGATGAACATATTAATTTATATAATAAAGCTCTAAAAGATAGTGGCTACAAAAACCCAAAACTAATTTATATAAAAAATGAAAATGGAAAGCATAGAAAAAACAGGAGTAGAAAAATAATTTGGTATACACCCCCATACAACCAAATGGTAAAGAACAAATTAGGACAAAAATTCCTCGCATTAATATTCAAGCACTTTCCTAAAGAAAGTAAACTAAGTAATATTTTCAATAAAAATACACTAAAATTAAGTTACAGCTGTACTGAAAACTTAGAAAAAATTATTAAGAAACATAATGCTAATATCTTAAATAAACACTTATACCAAAACCAAAAAAATTTAACTGTAACTGTAGAAACCCTCATAACGGTCCTTTACAAAATAAATGTTGCAAGGATTCATTAGTATACCAATGCAATATCTCTTCTATTGAAAATCCTGAAAACATAAATATTTATATAGGTTTCACAAGCCATGAGTTCAAAAAACGGTACAATCAACATAAAAGTTTATTTAGGATAAATAAATATAGAAATCAAACATCTCTCTCGAAGTACTTCTTTCACTTAAAAGAATCCAATAAAACACCTACAGTAAAATGGATATTAATAAGATAAACTAGAATATCTATGTCATTAAATGACCCATGTCCTTTTTGCATACATGAGAAACTATAGATTATTAGGTTTAGAAAAAATAAAAATTTACTGAATCAGAGAAATGAAATAGCTATTTTTTGCCGTCATTGTCATAAATTTTCCTTAAATAATATTTAAAAATAAATGTAAAAAAATGCCAGCTTGTACTATACATACTTATATTTGATATGTAAAAATAATTTTATATAATGTAAGTAATTCTATTACATTTACTTGTTTTAAAAAGAAAAATAGTCTGTTAATAATTAAGAGTGAAAATATTTTAAAATTGTAGTTAAATAAAACGTAATCTAACGTAAACATTCCCCAAAAATCTTTAAGTATATAAGTAGGAAAAAATGTCGAAAGAATCTTTGCCGTTAACAATAAAATTAAAAAAAATTCAAACGACATGCATTTAACAGATGTTAGAATTCGTTGAAAGTACACCCCGCCCTCCCTAAACTTAACCCATTTTTCGAACGTAACTAATAACTGATACAACAAAAGTTAATAAAAATGAACACGCTACCACCCCTTGTCTGAATGATTGGATTTCTCTGTATCCTTGGAAACTGTGAATTATTAACTTTTGTGTGCGTTTAAAACTCAGTAAATTTAAAAAAAAATAAGTTACTCCATTATTCGCTTGAAGAAGAAATGGAACTAATGTTTTTAATTTAATTACAAAAATTTAATTTGAAGTTTTTAGCTTCCATTTTTGAAACATGGTTATTACTGTGTAGCGAAAACATATTTTAAATCAGTTAATTTATAATATTTATGCTCTGTAAATTTAGATTAAGCACTGTTTTGTAAAAGTAAAAATAAAAAATATCAATAATTATATATCTTACTGTTCTTTCTTTTTATTTATATATGCATAATGCAATGTTCATGTAATTTTTTTCCGTCCACGTCCTTATGGGGTTATGAAAATTGAACAAAGTACATAGTAACATTCCTTAATTTCTTTTGCATTTTCCTTTATTTCGTATATACGCTTGGACATGAGAATTAAACAGCACGTTCCTACCAAAATCAGGAACCACACTTTGCCAAACTTTGACTCGTCCCAAACACCTACGGGTCCGCCATATGTGAGCACTTATTAAAGAGCAGATCGTGTGCAGCTAATTTTAGTGTTGACCGGTTTACCGTGTTGTCCCGGTCACAAACGTTATTTCACCTTAAGGTGCTGGAGGCACTTTACATCGGGTCCCGCAAGCCTTCCTTGTGTAAACAACGTGAGTGTTTGTTGGGGCTCGCTGCCATTTGCCTCTAGCTTCTTTTGCTCATTTTTTCCTTCCTCCTCCACATTTCCTTTTATTATACATTTTCTGTGTTTTTAATTTAAATTAAATCTCCCGTTGTAAGCCTGATGAGCGGGAGCGAAACCGTTTGCTTCGCCCGTTTTTAATATGTCTAGTAATATCAAGCTTCATACGTTTATTGCTGTGATAAAATTTTGTACCTTCAAAATTATCTTTAAATATATATATATATATATATATATATATATATATATATATATATATATAATTTTTTTATTATATACATTTTTGATCAGAAATGGGTAGAGGAAAAACAATTGGAAGCAAAAGTGATAAGTACAATGTTCATGATTCTGCTCTGTTGAAGAGCATAACAATTTACTGTTAATAGGTTTTTAAAATATGTCGATGACGGACCTTTTTATATGAAAGATACTTTTGATTTAGTTTATCGTACTGTGCTCCAAGCTTCATTATCTTTGGCCTCTTCCAATGCGATAGCTTTTTTAGATATTTCAAAATTTAATATTTCTAAAAGCTATTAAAAGCAAAATTAAGATTTACTTTTTTAAATATCATCGGTTCAACTTTCTATTACAGAATCGTAAAATTCAAAATACACAAGAAGTAAAACGAGGAACAAAATCGTCATTAAGAAAAAAAGAAAGACCAATCAGGACAAACATCCGCAAAAATGAAAATATCCAGGAGAATCACAAGAAATGTCAGGAGAATTTTCAGCGCAAATATTTTCGCAGGTGCAAGTCTAGCAAGATGATCTAATCAACTCAGGGATATATATCCTTAAAAACTTTTCTTCTCGTTTGTCATTAGAAAAAGTTCAAATGATGAATATTAAAACTGTTTAGCCAAAAAAAAAAATGATAAATGCTTTGGCTACAGTGAATTTTTGAATGAATACAATCCTTAAATTGATTTTAAGAACAAGGGTGGGTACTTGAAAAATAGACTGTGTTAAATACCTTCCCTTTCTAAAATGTTAGCGCAACGTTTGATAGATTTGAAATAAAGAGAATATGGAAATAATAGAGATTTTTCCAAAACTAAAGGTGAAAGTATTTATAAATAATACTGAAAATAATTGGAACAGCCGAACATATCTCTATACTAAGAAAAGAATTGGTTGGGTAATGTTAATGCCTGGTTGCCAATGATCGTCCCGAATAGCGGCGACATTGGAAAAAGTGACTGATTTTTCAAAATTGTGGTCCCCATTACCGACGTCTACCAAAATCATTATCATTTTCTGAGACACTTTCATGAAGAAGGATTTTCTTAAACTCCCCTTTAGCCACACTTTTCTTAAAGGGAGGATAGGATTGCTGTGATAAGATTTTGTACCTTCAAAAATATCTTTATATATATATATATATATATATATATATATATATATATATATATATATATATCGTTCTATCTCTTCTAGATAGATAGATAGATAGATAGATAGATACGCACGCTCACGCACACAAGAATGTAGTGCTGATTAATATTTTCAATCCCCTTCTTTCTCACTATATATATATGAAGCATTTAAAACACACACACACACACACACACACACACACACACACACACACACACACACACACACACACACACACACACACACACAACAAACGAATTGGTTGTTCACCGTAACGAAACTGTCCATAATTTTGACATAAAAATGTTACTAATTAAAAGAGAAATTATGTGTAGAATGTGCTTTAATCGCTAGTTCGTTCACAGAAAATTACGTTCAGGTCCTTGCAACGTTTCTCCATTCTTGGCAGATTTTCTGTTATCACAATGTGGGATATTTAATAACATAGATGAGGGATAGTAAACGAGAAAGAATATAGATGAATTTGGCTACATTAGTAAAAAAACAAAAAACAAAAAAAACAACAAAACAACAAAATGATTTCAAAATTGTTAAACTCCCAGCGTCTATCGTTCGCTCGCATGTGTTTCACAACGACGTAAATAAAGACAATCTGTTGAAGTCCTAAAGGATGAAACGCGCCACAAAAACCTTTTCCAATTTGTCATGCCTCTTTTCGTTCAAAACTGTTCTTGATATATTAAGGTATGAAGTACTGAAAAGTCTTAGCCCTGATCCATTTACCCAAATTGTCATTTCATTCATCAGAATATTGATTTTGGAACTGGATCAAACCGTGGTCTCTTCAGTATAACATTATCTATAACCACAAAATGTTTAAAAATTAAATCTGTCTTTTTTCACTAAGGTCTCTTTGTTGCCTTTATCAAATGCATTTTTAAATATGTTATTTTAAAATCATGTAGCAAAATATTAAATCTCAAATACAAAATACGCTTATATATCTGTTTCATTTTCAGAGAAATATGCAAATGATCCATGTGAATGCAAAAAACCAAAACAAAAAAAAATTATCAACATGCAGATTCTCTTTGGAATAGTGAACAACGCACGAATTTTCTAGATAAAAATCGCCTCAAACTTAATTGCATTTCGTTGTTCTTATCATCACAAGAACACTTGAAATATTTTTCTTGTTTCAAACAAAATCAATTTTAAGATACTAATCTTTTGTTTTTTTCATATTTGCTATTTGTAAAAAGAATATAAATCAGCTATGTGCAGTAAAAGAAATTCAAATCATTAAAAAAGATCGTGTAGCGCTTTTTACACAAAGAGGCAAGAAATGTAACCGTCCGTTTCATTGCAGAAATCATTGTAATTACAAGCCAACTCAGACCTACAATCATCATTCTACATTTGTTTTTTTTCAAATTTTTTGGCTTTATTCCATTGATTTCTTATATTTTGTAGTGCATCTATACTTTCCGAAACCCTGCTTTCCCTTTTTCTTGAAATATATCTTTTACTTCTTGCTATCTTCATGTTTGACCTTTTATAAATCTTCACCCAATTTTCTTCATTTTCATGCTCTTTTCGTTGTCTTTCTTCTGCTCTGTTTTTACTCGCACCTTCATACAGGTTCTAATCGCTGACATGCCGCATACAGTTAATTTTCACCTTCGTCCTTTTTCTCATTATACGTGTTTTTACCTCTATACCATTAACTAACCTATTTTTCATGCGTCTTTAAAGTTTGTTAATAATATCTACTTTTCTTTAATTAACAATTTTTTTTTACTCTTATAAAGCCTAAGTAAAAATTAAGGTAGCACGTTACGAAATATGGATGTTTCACGGGCGTTACTGAATGTTACCGAATGGGGATGGTGGGGAGAGAAAGCAAGGGTTGCATGTTATGAGGATATGTATCGATTGATAACTGGGGACCCTGAACATGAAGAGGTTAACATTGTAGGAATCAGAGAAGCATTCGTTTTGGACTCCCTTCCACATTGCAACAGTTCCGAAGAAGAAGTTTTTGAGTGAAACTTACTTTTTAAATCATTTCATCCCAAGCAAGGCAATAAAGCCCCTAAGATGCAAGGGATTACTGAGTGTAGAAGAATGAGAAAAAGAAAAACATTAGTAAGAAAAGAAAACAATAAGAGAAAAGGAATTTAGAAGACAAAAGATAACGATTGATGTTGCATTTAATTTTTTGAATGTCAAAATTGACTGGAAGGCTATGTCATAAAAGGGTTCCACAAGCGAGAAACTGTTAGTATAGTACTTACGGTTGCATATAGCAATTTCAACATTAACATGCCGAGACCTCGGTGCTAATCTAGTTTTGCGCTTAAATTCATAATGCCAGTGTACCAAAATGGAAAGCTCACGAGAACAATTGCCATGAAAATATTTCTAGAAAAATGTCCTACTTACTAATGGAATATGCAGGAGTGTGTGGATGGGTCGACTCGGTGTACGTGGCATAGCGGGTCATAGCTGTGAGGGTCTGGACAGGTCGAACCAAATATTGTAGTATACCGAATATCTGCCACAAGAATAGCGGTAAATTAGCGAGAGGCTAGTAACATTTCGTTTGTGAGAAAGGGCTTTTTGAACTCAGCCGAGTTTGGAAAATGACGAGTCGTCAGTTCCGGTTCATTTATGACAGCAACTGCCTCATCGACTGATTCATCGTGCATTTCTTTTTCATTTCTACCTCTATCCGCCCCACTCTATTTTTTATTACTGCTTTTATATTTATTTTTCCTTCTCTTTATTTTCGTACTTTGACGCCTTTTGATTATCATTGTCTTCTTGCTTTTCTGTCATCATCATAATGTTATATCTTCGTCATCATCATCATCATCATTACACTGTATTTTCATCATCGTTATCATTGTAATCACCATCATCATCGTAATCATCACCTTCATGTATTTTTATCATCATAGTCTACTATTTTAATAATCGTAATCATCATCATAATCATCATCAACAACTTTTTCCTGGATATCATCATCGTCATTTTCTTTTTCTGTCATCATCAACATCCTGTCTTTTCATCATCATCATCATCATCATCATCATCATCTTGTGTTTTCCTCCTGATTATCATTGTCATTGTCTTTTTGCTTTTCTGTCATCATCATAATCTTATATTTTCGTCGTCGTCATCATCATCATCATCATCATCATCATCATCATTATTTGTATTTACATCATCCTCATTATTGTAATCATCATCATCGTAATCATCACCATCATGTATTTTTATCATCATAGTCTACTATTTTAATAATCGTAATCATCATCATAATCATCATGATCATGATCATCATCAAGTTGCATTTTTCTCCTCATTATCATCATTGTCATTTTGTTTTTCTGTCATCATCAACATGCTGTATTTTCACCATCATCATCATTATCATCATCATCATCGTAATAATCATCATTTTGTATTTTCATCATATCTTCATCATCGTAATGATGATCATCATTTTTTATTGTCATCATAATCATCTTGTATTTTCATAATCATCATCATTTTAACATATTTTTATCATAATCCAGTATTTTCTTCTTTCGCTAACAACTTAAGTCATACCTTCATGCTCTCTTCGTTTCATGAAAAAAGAAAAGAAAAATCATTTAATTGCACATATGCGTACACCAGAATCCAAACATTTGCATGTGCCTACGCACATATTCAAACACAAAACACAGGCACTATTTTTCGATCGGAGAAAGTGGGAAAATTGTTTCTTGTGCTGTAAACTATTTCTTGCGGCTGTCAGTGGCGTAACAAGGTCATCCAATAAAATCCTTCAGCAATACGGCAAATGGACGCAACTGTCAGTGCCATACGGCGAACCTTCACCTCGTCCGACCTCCTCGGCCCGACATCATGCTAATGCTGCATCGTTTCTTTCACTCCTTGGCCACGCCATCAAACAATGCTTCGGCCAACGTTCCGACTGCAATAGCGTCACGCAAATGTCACTCAAAAACATTCCAAACATTTCTCATTTTAATTCCTTCTCTCTTCTCATGTGAAATCTTACAAGGAAGCTCATATATATTCTTATAAAATTGCAAAAATTTTTGATTTTCAATTAGCTCCGTACTTCATAAAAGAAGGCGTTTTAGGAATTGCAAAAAATGTGAAATTTATGTCGTGTCTATAATCGATCATAATTAACTTAACGTAAATTATTGTTACCTTAGTTTTAATTGGGAGATTCCAGCGGTATCAATATGGGAATAAAATTGTGTAAATGCATCAAAATAAAAGTATTATAAATACGTTAAGACAACAGTTGCTAGTCTTGAACAGTTCGATTTTCAATAAACAAAAGTAAGTGCAATAAATTATTAGTTACTTCAAGACAAAATTTATTTTCAGGTACAAATGTCTTTTACAGTAACAGTAAATTTAAGCCTGTATGATGTGTCATTTTTTGCTTGCTTATTCATCTCATATGTGCCGCGTCCATTTAGAACATAAGCAGTTATGATTCTCTAAATTTTCCTATCTCGTGTGGTTTTTAGCATTTTCTCCCTTTGCTATTGTTCCGGCATCCGATTCCGCCATCCATCATCACAAGCTCTTCAAGAAAGTAGTTCGATGCCTTCCCATATCTCTCTTGATCTTATCATGCAATGTAGAGCTTATGTTTTTCAAGCCCTTCCTTCATATTTTTGAGTGTAAATTTCCTTTCTGTTTCCATTTTATTTAAGGCTTGTGTGTTGCTTAATCTCTCCTTACATGGAATATTCAGTTTGCCAATAACCACATTTCTGCTGCTTATAGTTTTTTGCCTCATTGGTAGGGAAACTCTCCAGGATTTACTTCCATATGGTATCCAAGATGGATATCACAAAGCAATCAAGCACTCGTTTCTTTTTTACTAACGAATTTTCTCTCAGCACCTTGCTTAGCTTTTGGAATACATCTTTCACTAGTCCAATGCTTGGTCGGATCTCAGTGTCGCATTGACCATCCTCTGGTAAAATGCTTCCCAGATATTTTATTCTTTCTTTTACTGTCATTACTTATTCTCCTTTTTGGTGTACATTATTTTCTGGTGTCATCAAAATATTTTCAAGTTTATTACTTGGCAGTCTTACCTGGCATCAATACACAAATGATATCAAATATATTACCGGTCTTTCCGATTTTAAGATATCTTCAGAATGATTGTTAAAACGAAACACTGAACCGAGCATATCAAGAATCTTTCTTACGCATGTATACGTTTACCATTCGTCCATGCATTAGATATTGCTGTCCCATTTGGTCTGGTTCTTCTCCTATGTAATTAGAAATTCTGAATAAAATACAAAGAATAATCTGCAATGTTATTTGTCCTGACCTGGCATCTCATCTTCTGTAAGTTTTCCATCGCCGTAACGTAACCTCTGTGCTTTTTCTATAAATATTTTTATGATAATTGTTCTGATGAACTTCTCTTTTTGGTATGTAGACTTTATGAATTTAAGGGCAGTGCTAAATTGACTGCAAAGACTCATCAAATTTATAGTTGAAATGACTAGATACGCTCTATGCTAACAGATTCTCCGCTCGCACTTCTCTCTGGTGGAACTCTCTTCTGGATTCTAGCTTCGTCGTCAATTTTGATCTTCAAAGATTTAGATGCAATATCAATAATTATATTTTGTCTTCTTCATTTCTGTTTTTCTCAGTAATAATGTCTTCTGATCATATATTATCCTACACTCAGTATCCACCCCCATTGCGTCTTAGTGGCTTTATTGCCTTGTTTGTGCGAAATAAAACAAAATAAGTTTCATTTTATGCTAATGATTAAAAATAAGAGTAATAAATTACAATGGGAACCAAGTAAATGAATTAAATTAAGAAAATAAAGCAGAATTTTTTTTTTATTACTGTGTATTTCATATATTTATTTAAGTGCCCTTCAAAGAAATGCTATTTATTATTCGCCATGAAGTGGAAAAAATATGTTAGCTCTGATGTTATTGGGTGCTGTAAACGGAAAATTTCAGATTCTATTTCAAAGAAGAACCTTAAGCGTGTGCAAGCTGTGGTTGAGTATTACCTGTGTTCTCCGGTCGAATTAACTTCATCTGTCTCGGAAGATATGGAAAATGACAGAGATTCTCCGGAATTTCGTTTCAGAAATCTCGCCTAGCAAAGTATTATATGTGTCGTTTCTCTTCGAGCGTCGGCAACCTTGGTCGGAGAAATACTGATTGTCACAGGGAACGAAGCGAAAAAGATTCACTGAGAAACTGAATATTGCTTACAAGAATTTCAGATACTCACGCAACCTAACAAATAAATCAGTTATGCTAATGTTATCTCATAACACTTTTTATATCTAATAGCAATACTTATGTTTATTTTAAGTGTATGAACATTGCACATTTATAAATCTACCATTTGTCCGTGCATTGAAACCTGTTGCCTTATCTGGTGTGATGGTCCTGCTACTCATCTTGAGGTTCTTGACAAAATCCAAAGAAGGATCTGTAATGTAATCGATCATGACTTGGCATCTCGACTTCAGTCACTTTCTCACGTGACGTGACTTCCCACTATCTTTTCTACAAAGATTTTCATTGTTACTGCTGTGAGATGCCTTTTCCCTAGCGAACGGACTACGTGTTTTTAAGCGTGCTACTAGATTGGCATCTATGCCCTACCCTTTCACTGCAGAATTATGTAAATATAACTATCATTTCTACTCCAAATTTTCTTTTCTCGCACTTCCCGCCTGTGGAACTCCGTTTACAATCATTAAAAATTTAAATGCAACGTCAATCGCCATCTTCTATTTCTGAAACCCATTCAGGATTTATCCTTCCCTCACCCCCCATACCCAGTATTTTCTCTCACCTTCACTCTCTGTGAGCCCCCTCCTTACTAGTAGCATTCCCGCTTTCCTTTGGGTGAAATGATGAAAATAAGAAGAATATTATTGTGTTTATTTGCAAGGGGAATGCACAGAATGTTTGACGGGAAAATTGATATCACAAACTTAATGTTTCGTGGTGAAAATGGACAACATTTTCTTTCTGTAACTTGGAAACATTTTCTTGACCATTGACATCCCAAACAAAATCGATCGCCAATGCAATTTAGCATTTTCTGATTGATCAAAATTTCACTAATAATATTGGTGTCAGAGAAGATGATTTTGTAAAAATGAAGCATAGTCATTTTTTTAACCTTCAATCTTTTCGCCATCATATACAAGAAAGAATTATGCCAGCACTTTCAAATAATTCTTATTGTAGTGTCTAAGGAACAGCAATTTCTGGTCCTGTTGAAAAACTTGATTACAACCCGAAAGAAAAACCATGTAGAGCTTTATTTTGATAAAGCTCTACATGGTTTTTTGCAGGAAGAAATCTTTGATGATCTCAGTAATCATCAACGTTATGGATATATAATGGTGAAGTTGATAACGGGTGTCGAAATTTACAAAATAATAAGGAGTTTGAATCCTGTCCAGTCAGTGACAACCGTTGTTTCAAAACTGCAAACCAACTGATGCGTTTGTATCTAAGTAAACATAATTTTATTGGTGCTATAAAAACGATCTTGAAATGATTGGGAAACTATTTGGCTTACTTTATTATCCAATATAATTGATATCAAATGCAAGCCATCAATTTTGAATGGATCCCCTCACGTTTATAAAGCAATGACAATTATTCGCGATGTTTTGCCAAAATAGATTCGGGACTCCGTACAGAAACATAAGGACCATGTGGACGGTCATGCTGATACCAAAAACCTCGTTATATTTCTTTTTCTCCGAAAAGGAGACCGGCGTATTCGGAGCTTTGTGTACCACATTTAAATTGTTATAAAACAAATTACGTAAATTATTCAGTGGAAATCTCCATTTTGAGCCGATTTGGATTTCAGTGTCATACTTTCCCTCCTCTGTTAAATGGACTTTTCAAAAGAACTGATTACGTGTATGCGAAAAATGGTGGCCAAATAAAACAGTTGCATGGACACTATAAAAAGACCCGCACAGGTTGTATTTTTTGGTACTTTCTGATTGCAAAGCATGTCAAAGGGTAAGCAAAAAATCTATGTGGGTCACTTTGGCTATCGGCAGTTTTGCAACAGTTATAGAAAAGTTAGCTAAATATCAATGACATTAATAATAATACAGAATTTAAGAAAGATTGTTTTTAATGTAAAACGTGATCCGAGCTATTTTCAGACCGGGAAAGTTGCTACAAGTTTGCGATCAACTGTATCA
Organism: Acanthosepion esculentum; assembly: GCA_964036315.1. Lineage (NCBI taxonomy): Eukaryota > Metazoa > Mollusca > Cephalopoda > Sepiida > Sepiidae > Acanthosepion > Acanthosepion esculentum. Next base: position 24,494,676 of record OZ038490.1, on the reverse strand, counting down.
TTTTGGACAACGTAGAGAAAGACATTTTTAGCCCAAAAGACTGTTTGATGAGTTTATTTTAATTTAATTTTTCTTTATTCATTTATTTGTTTTTGTTTGAATTTAAGTTTTGGATTTCTTCTTTTCAGTTTAACTGTCGGCTTTAGCTGCCATCTTTATTTTTATTTTTCTTGTTTGACAAAGTCTTACCAGACTACATTTTTTTGTTATAATTCATCTGGCTTAATTATACTTTACGTTTATTTATTAAATCCATTATTTAAAAAAGCAAACAAACCAACTTATACATCGTTTTGAACCGAAATCTTTTGTTAAAATTCTTCTGACGTTTTTAATAGTACATTTTCTTGTCAGTCCGAGATTTTCCACGGAGATTTCCACCGAGATTTATTTTATTTTTCTGGGTTAACTCCCAGTTTTCTCAAATTTTTCTTTTTGTTTAATTTTTAATTTTTCTTAAAGTTTATTTTAACTAGTTTAAATACATTTTCCTTGTCGTTTGGGTCAACTTTACTTTGCGTTTCTTTGCCGAACTTTATTTTCTGCGAAATTTAAATTTGTTTGTTTTATTTTAAATAGTTTTATTTCTTTGATTTATTTATTTTCGACTTATCTTAAATTAAAAGGTTTATTTTCCTATTTTTCTTTTAAATCAAGCAGTTTTTTCTTTATAATTGTATATATTTTATTTTGTATTGTTAATTATTCTCATCTTTATTTTTGTGTGGTTGATTGGTTTTAATATTTAACTTCTCTTTGCAGAAGAAATTATTTTTGGATTTTAACTTTTTTGTTGGCATCTTTTGCCTCCCCGCAATCCACTTTAAATATACATAACGATAAAAATGTCCCTCCTGCCGTTAATTGGAGGAAATTAAAATTAACAGTACGGTCGAAAAAGCCGCCTGGTGAGAAAGGATTTTTTTGCGTCGGCTTCTAAGGCAGACCCACCAGATTAAGGAAAAACAAGATCAATCTCGCGGTGAGGTCAGTCACCGAAAAAAATGACACAAAGTAATAGAGAAGACCAATGTAAAAAAATAGAAACAAAGACAAGAGTGCGTCAACTAAAGCGGGGCCGGAGAATCGCACTCATATTGGAAGTCTACTCCAAGTTGCATAATTAACATCGCGGAATTTTTGGAAAGGGTCAAAAGTTATGAACATCTCATAAAAGAAGATATGCGTTTGGAAGACCCCAAGAATTACAGAGATTAGCAAAGAAAATGGTGTCGCTCTTCGTGGTGGACAAGCATACGCGCAAAATTTGTTCCTCCACGCAAGACACAGTGATACGATCACTGATGTCCCTGGGGGACAAACCACAAAGAGCCATTAAGGGTACTGGGTTTTTCATGTGGGACATACTACTGCCCACAGCCGAAGTTTGTGTGGAGCTTTCCAGTCGTGAGCTGATAACCAAAGACCCGGACCGAATACGAGTGTCGGCGCAGTTCCCCCGTAGCTCTATTCGAGGTCCGGTCTTAGTAATTGGAGAGCACTTAGCTGCATTTCTTAGTCTGTATGGTCAAATACTAGGAGCCATCTCTGACAACCTGAATGGCAGAGGGAGCTTCGATATCATGAAAAATCTTTTGGCCTTCGTCACCGTCCCCAACTGTTTGATCATTTGCGACCGGAAAATGTCTGTCATCGAGACCGGTTTAAAATCGATTTGTTGGAAGTGTGATCACCTCTCCTCTTCCTGCCCAGAGAAGAAGGCCTCTGGAATTCTGGCCGCAGGCGACTCAAATCCCTCTCTGACTGATACCGATAGTTTCGTGGCGCCTGTAATGGGCCTAACGCGACGCAAACAAACTCCCTGTTGTATCTCATTCTATGTTCCTTCCAAAACCCATGCCTTCCGCAAGTATGAATAAGGAAATGGAAGATGGGGAATGATGTATCGTCGGTATTGATAGAGGGAAGAGCCAAATACTACCCTGAAGCCCCCAGAGCAAATAACACATACAGCGCCATTCCAGCTGCCGTCTCCAAGGGCGACGCCCCGGCGTCGTATGCTAAGTCTGTTTCTGACATACATAAGAAAATGAATCGAATTGGAAAAGTTAAAAAGGAGTCTAAGCCTGTAAAGAAACAAAAGTAAGTTAGTGTGCCGGACCCAGCGTCCTCTGTCTTGTTTCCCCATCATTTAAAATATCATGGCCCCACCACCAATGACAAGATAATTCATTTCCACCTCATCAATGACCTTACTCAAAAAGAAAAAAAACACTTGTTCTCCAGTCTCTTCCACGCCGAACACACCAATTTCCACTCCTACTCCCAAAACTTCACAGTCTCCTTAGATAAGAGACATAATAAAGGAATGATGAAACGATGCCATCTCAACGTGACCCTACAGGCATATTTTGATAAGGAGAACATCAAATGATTACAGCAATATAGATCTGGGTGGCTCCCGATTTTTGTTCACTCATCCCTATATGGTGGCCCGTCCTCAGTTGACATCATAAGGACTGAAATGGGTCAAGGATCAATGTGACAAGCCGTCAGTGCCATTACCCTGGGCATTTTTAATGCAGAAGAGCAACCCTAATCGATCTGATAATGTTCCTCTGTTTGGCTAGTGTAAATACCTGGGGCTTGAAACCATTTCGAAACTTTATGAACAAGTTTGAACTTGCTGATAAATTTCAGAATGATCACCCCCGGGAGATAGTGTGCATTTGGAGGAATAGAGACGGCTCGGCTACGGCGGTGGATTCTAGCTACCTCGACCGAGTACTAGTTAAGAGAGTCGATGTCGGGTACTTACGGTATCCAGGTTTCCATTATATAGTTTACTCGGATGATAGGCTTGTCCGGTCCGTTGCTGGATACTTCAAATTGAACGCATCACTATTTGGTGAGCGAGATTTTCAAAATGTCTAAGACTAACTGCTACTAATCTTACAGCTGGAATTGACGGGGGACTGGGTGGGTATGTCTGGTGGGATAAAACAAAATTAAAAGTTAGGTCGTCTGCTGCTGATTATAATCGTTGACTTAATCTAGTTATATTAGCAGCGCAAACGGCATGCGAGGAAAAAGTTAATTGGGCGATTAAATCCCTTCATAGTGGGGACGTAGCCTTAGCAGAGATAGATTCCTTGCTTATCAAGATTGATCAAGCTCTGGTAGTTAGGGCAAGGTTAAAAATTATGTCTTCTGAGGTGAAAAATAATGCCGCTGAATTGCACGCAGATGAAGATAGGAATGCGTCTCATCGACATATCGTGTGCGTTACACAGTTGTTTAATCAGACCATGACTACACATGTAGTCACGCTAAAATGGCACCGAATATACGTGTGTATTTTCGTGAATACTTTCAGGATCTGTTCACCAGGGAGATCGGTCAGATCCCTGCTCAGTTCGACGTCTATTTGGTCGATTTTCCTCGCCACGGGATGGTAGAAGCGGTTGGACACCAGAGTCCCATCACAGTGTTTGAAATCTGGGTAGCGCTGAAGCTGAGTTTAGACAGTCTATATCAAGAAGTGTACTTGAATCAGGCGCCTGTCCTTGTTCCTTTCCTGGCATTGAATTACAACACCTGAATAAAGCAGGGGTTTATACCTCAACGCTTCACCAAGGTGTGATGAAGTTGCTACACAAGGACAAGTACTGTGGCGATGGGATTGGTAAATTTCGGCCTTTAACGATTTTAAACAGAGATAAAGATTTTAGCCAAGATCTTAGCCAGGCGTTTGCAGGCTATCCTTTCTAGTCTGATTTTCTCCGATTAGTGCTGTGAGCGAGAGGACTATTCTGGACAACTTTCATATGGTACTCTTGATCATTGAATGAGTCGACAGTGAAGCCGCGCTGATCAATTTAGATCAGTCTAAGGCTTTCGATAGATTGACTATTGATTTCTGGAGTTTGTTGTATCAGCGACCGGTTTAGAGCCGTAATTTCGATCCGGCATCTGTATGCGACTCCGACCCTTTTATATTGTCTCACTCCATTTGTCAAGGTTGTCCGCTTTCGCCTTTGCTGTATGTTCTTTCCTTTGCAACTTAAACACGAATCCGGTCTTACCCGGAATTTCCCTACCAGGTGCTACCACCTCGGCTAGGTACTCCACCTATGCTGACGACGTTTCGGTTCTTGTGTCGAGCAGAGCCGAGATAGACGAAGTCGGCAAAGAAATCACAAGGGACGAGACGGTGACAGGGGCCAATATGACCCCGATATGAACAGACGGGCTGGTCACGATACTCGGCGTCTGTTTCGGTCCCGATCTCCTCTTGTGAATTAATTGTTTGGAAGTGTGATAGAAACCCGAGGTCGCAGTTTTTCTCTTGTTTTGGAGGAATTTTTCCTTAAAGACGAGCGCGGAAGTATGTGCCTCGTTCATCTACCCGATTTTCCTTTACCGACTTCCACTTCAGCCTGCCAAACTAATTTCATTAGTAAGTCTCGTGTTCACATTCTTATGGGGTAGCAAGGCCCCCAAGATACCACGGAAGATCTGTTACTTCCACTTTTCTGAATGCGGTCTGGATATGCCTAGCGTTGATCGAATGTGTCAGCAGGAGGCCGAATTCTAGAAGGAAGACAGCCGTAAGAACTTACTCTCCCTGAGAATTGTGCACTCGTACGAGGAGACCCCCACCACCGTTTACCACGGGTGCTCCTTCTATCGTGATTGTCGGATTGCTCTAAAAGACCTCTTACGGGAGACGGATGGACTCTGCGACGTGTTATATTACGTGTTAGTTAGCATGTCTGCACAAGCTTCTCTGATAGACTATCTCGGTCTTACGAAAGAGGAGGGGTGAAATGCCTCATTAATGATGAAACATCTCTCACTTGGTTGGTGATTGGAATGGGGTCTCTGGGTCGGCAAAATATTTTTTTCACTGGGCTTAGAAACATCTCCAAACTGTGTTTGCTATTATGAGGAGGAGGAAACCCTGGATCACACCTTCTTTCATTGCAGGGTGGTAGTACCATTGAGCAATTTTATTGAAGATATCATGTTTCGCATGCTGCGTGGAAAGCCCGGTTCTCTCTGTAGCAATGTGGTACCGCCTTTGACGAAGACTGAACACTATGTGTTCTTTCGCTTGCTAGGCGTTATGAGAGTCGTGACTCGGAGGACACTTCAAAATGAATTCTATGAGGACGAGAAGTTCACCTCTTCTCAAATGATCTTGTTCTTTAAGCATCACCTTAAAGACATGATTTAGACGGAAAGGCGACAGCTCCCTCCATTAGAATTTGACAAAAGGCGGGTGAGACTTACGCGTCCCTGTCGAGTAAGAGGGGCCGATTTAGAGTTGAACTTTGACGCCGGTTATGCATAAAGGAATTGTTCTTATTGGTTTGGAAATTGGCAAACCCGCCCAAAATTATATTAGTTTGGGGTTGTTTTCGCTCGAGTTTCTTCCCTCAAAGTTAACTTAGCTAGCGACTGTAAGCTTATTGGCCTCTTTTTATTTTTGCCCCTACTTTCTTTGGTTTAATTCCCCCTCTTCTCCTCCTTTGGGTGACCCGAAATTTCAATTCTCTCGTGGGTTTCTGACGAATGAGTGTTTTGAAACTATTAAAGTCCCGCATTCATTTCATCCAGTTGACTGTTACTTGTGGGTGGTTATTACAAACATTTTATTTAGATTATTACATATTGTAGATACAAAATGGGGTTTAGATTTTAAAATTTTTGTTTTTATTCCCCTTCCCACAGACAGGAATTGTACATATGGGGACTAGTTAGAACTTCATGGAGATTCTGATGTATTATTATGGATGTAGTAAGAATATGTTGTTTTGGTGTAAAAAATACTGTGGTATGTTTGGGTCAGTAATTGTGGCTAGCTGAGATGAATTACAAGACAGAAAAGACCATCTTTTCATCAATCCTCCCTTTGGCCTTGTGCCACATTTTTGCATTTTAATGCAAAATAAATTACGCTCTTCAACATGGTACCTAGACATTTAAAAAAAATTAAGTACAGTAATTAGACTAGCGTCGAGATCTAATCAATTTAAAGTTAAGCTGCTTAGATGTAGCCATAAATTCTATGCTAACAGTTTCTTTTCTCTCATTTCACGCTTGTGAAACTCCCTTCTGGCTCCATGCTTTCCGGTCAACTTTAATTTCCAAAAATTTAAATGTAATGTCAGTTGATATCTACTCTTCTCTTGGTTACTCTTTGTCTTCCTTTTCATTATTATTTTTTTTTGTTACTAATTGTTCCACATCCAGTAACCCCACGTATCTTAGTGACTTTATAGCCTCGCTTGGAGTGAAACAGATTTTTAAAATGCAATAAGAACATTTCCTTAGAAAAATGAGTACTGAACTCCTCTGTGATTTCTATCTACCTATATAGTAGGGAATACTGATCAGATGAAAGACTTGAAGCAGCAGATGTTGCACTACAGAAGAATGCAGACAATTCTACGGATGGAACATGTGAGCAATAATGAAGATTTTAAAGGAAATGGAAACAAAAGGAACACACAAAAAGTCAGGACAAATAAAATAGAAATATAGCTTAGAAAATTTGACACACATTGAAGGGAAGTGGAACAGAGGGAAACAGCAAATAACCTACATTAAAAGCTTGTGTAAATATATGGCAGAACCGGAATTGATAGCGATAGTAAGGAAACAAATTAGAACTTAGAAATGAGAAGGATATTTAGGGCTATAATCGCGTAGACCCTGAAGAGACATGTCACTTTAAACGACAAAAATAGTCCCTCTTATTTATTTAAATTTTGGAAATTGAAAAACCGTTTATTTGCACCGTTACATTTTCAACAGTTATTCGAGAGTCAAGTGTGCTTCGGTGAAATTGTAAACTTTTGCGTAGTAGACATTAATATAAGCGCAATTGATATTTAAGCTACAATCATATATTTTTTTCTATTTTGCCACTGGATATTCTTGATGTCTGCATCTGCATTGAAAATATTATTCTTGATGTCTGCATCTCCATTGAAAATATTGACAATAGCCGTTTTTTGAAACGGCTTTTTATCTGTCCAGATAATATGGATGTATAAATAAAATATTCAAATATCAGCCAATTATGATATATTTTGTTAATCTATATCAAAATAACATTCAGGTACTTTACAAAAAGAAAAGGAAACCAGATAGAATCAAGTAATCTCTATTTGATATAAAAATAATTGCAAACTTCATCGAACCAACGTTATGATCACATAATGTAAGATTTGTTATCAAGTTACATGTGCTACCCATTTTAGTTATTGCTGCTGTTGAAACACCTGATGTTATCTGGTACAGTTCTTTGTGATTCCCTAATGTCAGGCCTATGGGCCTCATTTGCAAGCATCGATCTGAGAAAGCGGTTGTATAGCCGATAGTTTAGAGATTTCTGAACGAGTCTAGCACCATGCATGTAATCCGGTCAATAGCAATAATGGCATGTGAATAGCAATAATAGCACGCTAAAATGACACCGATAAAAATGGCACAACTGGTAAAATAGGAAAAAAAGTATAAATTGGTATTAACAAATGGAGGCAAAACAATTCTACTTTTTTTTTCTAATATTAAAAATTAAATATATAAAAGTGTATTCATTCAAAACCAACTACTTTGCTAATAATGTATATTTCAAGGAACTTAATTTTTCCTATTTTTTCGTTTGTGAAATTTTATCCTATGTTTCCACTTGTAACAATTTTACTGGTGCCATTATTAGCTGTGCTATTATTACCTACATTCAACGAAACCATATGAAAGTATCGATCTGATGGAACTATCTTAGAACATCACTGTATTGTTTAGATTTAAATTTTGAATTTTTAGCAGCTTGCGGTGTTGGGCAAAACTATCCTGAGCACAGCCTATTATCTGTTCTATATACTCATCTCCTGTACTAAGTTTGTTATACTGATCCATATACCGAGAAAATTGGTGTGTCTAGTTTTAACTAATTTCGCATCCTGAATTTGTCTGAAGGATTCCGTGTACGCAACATCAATGCTTTCCATTTCCAGATCAGTGTCTGTTTTTGGGAAGCTTTATCTTGAATCGTGTTTCATCGAAGTGGATGATACATTTTTTTCAAGATCCTTCTTGTCTCAGCTATGAATACCTATATCTCATCCAATTTACATTGGTCTTGAGAAGGGAAGCGGGGACACTATTTTCTTTTCCATTCATTTGTGATACGGCATAGAATATCTAAACGGTCAGTGTCTACCTCTTCACATTTGTGCCTTCATACAGCAGAGAACAGTCTAGGAAGAGATTAACTATATTGGGGCTCGCATTTGCTCCTTTCCGTAATCTAGACAAAGATTGTGGTGCTCACCGATATACTGGGCGATTGACAAATAACTCCATATTTTAGCATGATGGACACTCCATCAATGTATAAAAATTTGGTTCCTGCCCTGTTTTTTGAATTACTAATATAAAACAACTTTCATTAAGTTCAACCAACAAGTGTGCATGTTTTATTTTGTTTTAATAAATTTTACTGCATATTCAAATTAAAATAGTAAATAGGTTATCTGAAAATGTTGTTTTTCTGTTCAACGACCTCAGGAACTATTATCCTAGACGGTCTATTTAAAAGACTGTCTAGGATAACAGTTCCTGACGTTCTTGAACAGAAAAAACATTTTCAGATATCTTATATACTAATTTTATCTGAATATGCTTAAAACAGATTATATATATATATATATGTGTGTGTGTGTGTGTGTGAGAGAGAGAGCATTTGTCGAAAAGATACATTTCAAATTCAAATATAGATATATCGTATACGTGACATGTTGGCAACACAAATACGAAGTATATTAAATATTTCATACGTATTATAATTATTTTGTAAGCAATTTAAATATATATACACGTTCTAAAATTCCACCTCATGTTGTGAATTATATTTTATTTAGTGCAAGTTGTTTCATTTGTACAATAATCACTTAGATTATTTTCACTTTATCTTCATCAGTAAGTGCTTTATAGTATTTTTGTATTACGTAAAATATCTTCCTTACTTTAATAGTTGTATTAGTTTGTGATGTGATGATTAGTACATGAAAAAATAGCGCTGTTTCCATAAATGACAAGTTGATTTACGAGATAGAGCAGTACATGTGTGACCAATGTGAGTAATGCTTTGTGATTATTGTATAGCCAAACTTTCAAAGGGAACACTGATTAATATTGTTTTTGTCAAGGTGTTCAGGTTAAGTTGTTGCTAATCACTAGGCTAATTTTGTTTTATACTTTTTGTAATAAATTATATGTAATATGGTTTTTAATGCAATACGGTCAACATGTATCATCAAATTATATTTTCGTGGCATTTCTATAGTTAGGAGAATCTATTAAATTTGAACTAATTATAATGACGATAATATCAGTTTCCTTACAAGGAAACATTCGGCATTCCTTTGCTGCACAAACATTGGAGCATTCGGTTGAAAATAGTAAAATATTACGATTAAAACAGATTTCCAGGAGAATAGATTTATCAATACCACTGTTACTTCTCTTTCCATTTTTAAAACTTTGTTTGAATTCGTGTGGAACGTCAACATATTGATGGTCATTTTCTCTTAGGAAACAGTAATTCAATAATATTCCTTAATATCAGCATGCAACATACACCCCCATATGTTTTTCTTTTTCCAATGTGCTATCCATTGCAGCTTTTTCTGCTGTTGGAAGTCCACAAGTGATGTGATTTTTGTTATCTGGTACAATTGTTTGGGAATTCTGTAGCACTGCCTACGAGGTTTGGGGAATTGTCCTCGCTAATACATACAGGCTTCATTCATGTGAAATCATTTTAACAATTGCACCATGAAAGTGTTTGGATATAACTGTCAGTTTAGATATTTCAGATCTAGTTTGGCGTCATGTATGACATCCACCTGATAGTCTTTATCTAAGGACATGACTCTGGATTTTAGATTAATGTTTTGTAGCAGCTTGAGCTGATCGGATAAAGCGCTGTCTATTCTATTTTCAATTCCCTTATCACCAATGCTATAACTGATTCATTTATGTTCAGTTTCTCTCCTAATTGTAAGTGACTCCAAAGTCTCCCTTGGAAAAATACTCATTCACTTTGATCAAACCGAAAGAAAATTTTCATCGGAGTGGATGCAGTATCATAATTTTGAATGAAGAACTCGGCTGAAAATATGACATTTAGGAGACTGTCATTTGTCATGTTTGCGAAAACAAACGAGAAGTAAAATAAATATCGTCGTAGAAGAGATTCTTTCTACTGAAGCGAGCAAGAGCAAGAGAAACGTAACAGTTCTCGGACATTCCAAATACCGTGAATGCACCCAGTGAGAAACTTGGTCAACTTGATATGCAATGATGAGAAATGAATCAAGCTGACACCACAAGACTCTGCTTCCTGATAAATTAGTACACGACATCTTACTTAATAATAAACAAAAAATAGTAGCCGATACTATCTGTCTACACAATGCATATAAGGTGATAGCTACGCACACATCCTCAATGCAAATAATATATGCAAATATACTGTCACAAGAAAGTTCCGGCTACAAAATACTATTTTGCAACTAACATGGAAATTTCAATTACTACAACTGTAAAATTAAGTTTTAGGAAAGATAGTAATTTTATAAGAAAGCAAAAATGATCGTTGGTTGATTGTAATACAAATTGAAGAGTCGCATGAGATTTAGAATATCATGTCAACTGAGCTGAAATCAAGATATTCGATCAGAATCTAGACACGAGAGTCAAGGTGATTAATAAAAACGTTGCTACTATTGAATTACTGCTTCCTCTTGAGGAGAATTTAAACTCCAAAAACACGAGATTCATAATATGTTAAAACATGACTGCATAACAAATCTGTTTCTCGTTGAGGTGTAATAAGCAACTACACTTCAGTAAAAAAGTCCTTTGAATTTCCACACAGGAAATGCGCCAATATCAGCATGCAACATACATCGCAACCCAAGGATAAAGATGTTTTAAATCTTAAAATCATGTTTAAGCTGAGCATTATAATCTGATGACAACGTTGTTCGGTACTGGTCTGTTTTTTTCGAAAAGTAGTTCTATGAAAACATATACACAACAAATGTTTGCTCGAATATTCTCTGTTGGTCTAAGGAGTACTTTAAAATATTATTTGTCCACCTGCTCAGAATTTTGGAAGTTTTGTATTCTTCAACATTCCACTTTTCTCTCGCTCTCTCTCTTTCTCTATGTACGCACACACACACACACACACACACACACATATATATATATATATATATAGATATATATAGATATATTTATAATATGTGGTGCAGTTCAATATATATTACAATGAATCATTTACACAAAAAGTAAATTAGTAAAGTTAATGATATAAAATGGCGAAATCTCTTCGCTAACAAATTTTTTTTTATAGATGCATTAAACTACTAATCACTCGATGAATGTTATGATCCTTGTTTTTTAAAATTAGAAGCTGTATTAGTTCTTTCTTAAATACGCAAGAATTTCAACTGTACATTCAGTCATCTTCAGGAATGGAAATTTTTTTTGGTAAAGAAAATGATATTTCGATTTGCATTATATATTTTCGTCTCGGATGCTACTTGAATTTTACCGAAAACACACACACACATACACACACACATACACACACACACACACACACACACATATATATATATATATATTTAAAGACATTTTTATGATATGTTTAACGTTCTTTTTATAGATACAAGTATTAAATAAATTGTCGGACCTTGTCCAATTCAATATATATATATATATATATATATATATATATATATATATATATATATATATATATATATATATGTACATGGTACGATGAGTAAATTGTTACAATTTTAGTAGTCATTGAATTCAATAGTCTGTTTCATGCTAAATGGAATTGTCATGGCCTGACGATTGCGTTTAGCATGAAACAGGGTGTCGCTTCTGGGTGTTGACTTCAATGTACACTTTTATATTTACATACGCTCTATTTTCTTTTTGCTGCATATACAAACTGATTATTTTTTATTGATTTAGTACACCCTAGTCATTTTCTAGTTTGTTAGAAGATATCTGATTAATAATAATAATAATAAAGCGAGAGAGGCAATGACTATTCATGGTGAGTTTGTAAGAGAAACTAAGGTAATTAAGATTGTTAGTCGAAAGGGGAATTGAAACGTGAGACGCAAAGCCTATTGGGAAGACGCCCAAGGTCAAGATTTAAATACTAATTCTGTACTGAAGAATATCAAAAACCACGTTGATTTGAACAAGTGCTGGCTGAATGGTATGGATGCCCCCCTCATCAGTATCGATTGTGGAATGCTTGTGCATAAACAATGCAGTCGCCGCTATGATAAAGCGATCTCTTATATGCATTGGTGCCTATGTAAGTGTAGGCTGGAATCCAATGTTCCGGTAGATACCTGATAAGGTGATAAAAAAAACAAAGAAAAAAACAAACAAGACAAGATACTATGGGATTTCAGGATCGAAATAGACTCGGTCCATGATGTCATAAAAACCGACACCTCCGTCGTTGAAACAGAAAAAAAACGCGACGTAGCTGGTGACCATAATATAAGGCTCAAAGAAATTTACAAGCTGAAGTAATACACCGACCTCCGGACTGAAGGAGGCACACTGTAAGACGTTCAGGCTGGCAATGTCCAGATTTGGACTGTTAGGTTATATACTACAGAACTTAGACGAATAGAACCTAGAAAATCGTAACAATACCTTGTATCTTATCGCTTCGGGATTTAGATTGCTTGACAAAGATCACTCTCTCTTTCTCTCTCCCCCCTCTCCCTCTCTGAGGCCGTACCCCTTGAAGAATACACGTAATGCGCGATATCAAGTTGAAAACGAAGGTCATGCGAAAGATGATACGGGGCTGCAACATTTCGGCGTGTCTTTTGGATGGAGACTTCTTGCAGGCTTACGGACACAACAGGTTGAAAAATCGCCGAATTTAAGCAACGTCGAGTCAGATCAGTACCTTTATGGGTGACTGCTTGTGGATAATAGGTGATGTAGAATTGGATGCTCGTGTGGTGTAATGGATAATGGCTAGGGACTGTTAGTCAGAGAGCCGAGTTCCAATCCCAGTTGGGTACGTTACACTTACGCGAAAATGCCCGTGAGAAAATTAGGAATCCACCTTTAATCCCCGAGCTATGAGTGAATTAGTAAAATTAGCCTCACTAAAAACAATTATCCTTACAAAAAAAACACAAAAAAAACTGCGGTAACAAAGTTATTTAGAATTCGGCATTAAATAACACATCGAGGCTGATACACCGCTTGAAAAAGCAAACAAACACAACCAATTGGACTTCTTGCTTTCAAATTTTCAAAGATTGTTTCTGGATCACATTCATAGTGATCAACTATTTCACATTTAAGGATGTCTCAGTTCTACTTAGTAATTTCAGACAACTTCAATGAAAAGTAAGTATGAACATTTCTGCTGGGAGAATGGGAAAATGCAGAATTTGTTTTAACAGTCATAGTACACAGTCTGTAAATCCTGCATTGCATTCGTACGCATCCTATGAAATTATCCTTTTCACATCCGTTGTTTTTCCAGCATTTCCTACTACATGTATACTGCCCTGTTATAGAATTTTCGGTGGTAACAGTATCTTTGTTTTCATGATCTCGCAAAGAAAAAACAAAAATGAAAAGAAAAAGAAAACATAATTCTTTCTTAATGTACGTAAATATATATTACGTTATCTTTCCACAGCTACTTTTATGGACGTTTCAGGTTTGTTACTAAAAAAACGCGAACAAGATGGCACACGTAAAGATTGCCTAGCTGAAAACTTACCGTTCCTATTTTATTCCGTTTTTGTGTCTTTAATTCACTATATATATACATATATATATATATATATATATATATATATATATATATATATATATATATATATATATATATATATATATATATGCAGATATGTAGAAAAATAGGAAAGAACACGTTAGGTAAATAATCCGGAGTTCTTTAGTATTTTTAAAAATTTTTTTAAAAAATGTACTCCATACAGAAGTAGAGCTTAAATTATAATTATTTAAAAAAAAAATGATTCCTTCGCTACATAAGAGTACTCATGTTTCAAAAACGAGACCTGAAACGAAATTTTCGCTTGAGGATGAAACAGGGCTAGATACTTTAATTCAATTTAATTTTAATAATCATATTGACGGTTTCGGCTCTCGTTTTTGAAGCATGAAAACTCTTATGTAGCGAAGGAATCATATTTGTTTTAAAATAATTCAATAAGAATCATTGAAACGACCTTTGTATTATTCAGCTAGAGAGAGAACAGTTTCAAATCATTTTGTGTCTGCTACACTGTCTTCCCAACTGAGAAATGGTGAGAGGAAAAACTCATTCAGGTATTTAGTAACGGTATTAATATTCATACTCTGGCTTCCATTCAAGAACCATCCAGAGAACGGTGAATATGTTTAAAAAGAGGGAAAACGGGATCAGGATGTCACAACAGGAAGAGGGATCATAATTTCACCTTAGAGATAAAGAGATCAATTAGTAATTTTCTAACTCAGTCCATAAAATGTTTGGCACGTGCGAGAGGAGATTCACCTATGACAGTCCAAAGAGTAGTGAAAAAAAGACTTTAAAATGGAATCGTACGTGAAACTTGTGAGACACCGTGTCACCTATAGTACTTCTTGCCGAATACAAAACTCATACAGTTAAATGGAAACTACTCACGAGGGTTCGAACCTGTAATTCTCAATACGCACCATGTTATGTTTGTCGCAATGACAAATTGGAAATTATTAGACTTAAGGAAAGTATTAAACCAAATGAATGAACTTATCGTTAACTTTAGAAATAGTTCACTCTTTACCTTGCAATATAAGAACTAATATTATGAATGATAATATAATGGTATTGTAAGTTAGTAATATTATTATTATTTATTGGTTATTATATATTATATTATTTATTTATTTTTACCTGACCGCCGACGTTAATTTTAACCTTCCTTTATATACTAGCGTTTTAATCTGACATAGTTAATTTGATATTGAATATTTGCGCCCGTTTATGCATTAATTTTACATGGACTCAAAATTCGTTATTGTTATCTTTGCATACATGTGCGTATGCCTGTATTTGTGGTGGTAGATGTGTTTAAATGTGTGTATATTCATGTGTACACATATTTGTGCATGTGTTGTTGGTATGTATATGTATATATGCATATATGTATGTGTATGTATATGTGTATATATATGCGTGTGTGTATATATATATGCATATATGTGGGTATGTGTATTTGCTTGTATATGTATATTTATATTTTATATATGTGAGTGTTTTATTTGTATCTTTGTGTGCGTATTTTGTTTGCACAGGTGAGTTTGGTTGTTCGTATTTATGTATATGTATGCGTATGCGTGTATGTATTTATGTCTTTTTTCTTTACTTCATCTATAGCCCGATATGTGTATTTCAACGACATATATGTATGCATCAGGCATGTATATGCTCTCCTTACTTTTATTTAATCTTTTATTTATCTATATATTTGTTTGTGTATGTAAAATATTCAGGGCTGGTTTGTGCAGATTTATTAGTGCATTTATGCATGATTTTTGTACGTGTGTGTGATTGTTTGTATATGCTTTTACTTGTATATACATAAGTCTGACATAATATTCCTTTGCGTGGGGTTTTTATGTGTATGTTTGTCTTCATGTTCTTTTTCTCATTATATTTATTTTTATTTTTTGAATTTTTACTTCCTCTATTTCCTGTGTGAATATACGTCCCTGTATTTGCGTGCTCATATATTAGTTTATATATACGTATTTGTTTATTATGATGTCAATGTGTCTGTCCTGTCATTTGAAAATTCCCTTTCTATATACCTACCTACCTCCTTATTTGAATTCTGACTTACAACTATCAAATATGTGTAGCAATCGGTGATACTGTTTTTATCGGTATAAAGCATTCACTTAAGAATAGTGTTTTTGGTTATTGGAATTTTATTTCATGGGTATCATCACTGTACTTATATATATATATATATTTTTTTTTTTAATATAAATTTTCATTGAATAATATAGACATATTTTATATACTTATTTCTGAACTAATCCTCTCAAGTTTTCTCAATATTAAAATGAATTTCAAGGAAGGCACCGTATTTTATTTTCGTTTCCTTGATCTTTTCTAAGATCATCTTCATGTGTAAAGTACAAAGACAATCATTTGTAATTTACCCATAAAATTGAGGTCTATTTCATGTGTGATATCAAGGCCCGATGTTTGATGCATCTTGAGTCGTCTCTTCAGATATGTCATTTGAATGTTTCCTTAATTCATATCGAATCTTATATCTCGTGTTATCAATTAGACGTTTTTGGCACTTCTGTTAATCTGAAAAACCACGTAAAATGCTTGTAATTTTTACATATTTTCTCAGTTGTGTTATATATAAATACTGGTGGGGATACCCGGCGATGCTCTGAAGAAATAACTTCATCTTAGGTTTCATTGCTGTATAGAAATTCAATAACATGTTTGATTCATTGTCTTGATAATCAATCCGATGTCATTACAAAGACTCAGGGGATTTCTCAAGACTATGACTAGAGGTCTCCCTTTTTCCGAATGAGATTGGGAAGTGTCACGCCAGATCATTGGAGGGAAGTACGTACAAATATTTTTTTCATTAAAGAGAAAACAATTATATGATGGACATCCTACTATTTATAAACATAATAACAAAATGTTGATATTTAAATTAAATCTTTTAGTCAAGGCAGTTAATTAAAAATCTTCCGATTAAAAATATGGAAAAAGATGACTTATATATTCCTGGAATATCTGATTGTATTAAAGCTACTGAAAATCCCGCCCCCAGAAAAGTACCTACGTGAATTTATTCTATTGTGTTTTCACAATTTTTGTTTCGATTATTTGAATAAATAAATATTAAGCTTTTTTTCAAATAACTCTATTTAATATTCTTTTTCCTCCAAATTTACTTATTTATTTATTTTGTTGTTTTAATATTCATTTTTTTTTTAAGTTACGCTTTTATTTACTATAGATATGGAAATAAATTCAAGAGAATAGACATTTTAAAAATACATTTAGCTTTTCGATATTATCAGCAGAATTAAAAAGTAAAAACTAACAGGAGTAATAATTATTCCCATTCGTTTTTACATTTTTATTCTGAGAATTTTGAACACATTCTAATGCAATTATTACATAATTTTATTTTAAAAATATCTTCACAAATACAAATGATACGATGATAATGTTTTTGCAAAAAAGTCGGTTGGGTGATACTGATTATATATATATATATATATATATATATATATATATATGTATATATATCATTCGCATACAAGCCAGTTTCGCTGTATCACAGCTCATCAGTGCAATTAGACAAAATCGACAACCGACCGATTTGGTATCAGTCGACGCTCCGCCAGAGAGAAAGACGAATTCTAGCGTATTCGTTTTTACGAATGTAAACAAACTTCAGACAGCTAGAGTACTCTATTCATTAATGAAGGGCGATGCGTTAGCGCTGACAGCTGCTGTTTATAGAATTCGCCCATCTCTCAACAGTGGTCAACCGAAAGATTTTTCGAGAGCGTTATAATGTTATTCGAGCACAGACCTGTTTCGCTATAACTCAGCTCATCAGTGCGACTAGACAACCAAATGCTTAACGCCAGGAACAAAACCCGACCTATTTGGCATCACTCTGAATATTATACCCCTAAGTCATCTTCAGAGATAAAGAAGAAGTCTAGCATGTTGTTTTACTAATGTAAACAAACGCCAGACAGTCAGTAATTATTGTAGTTTTTGAGATTAGGCCGGACACACACATATAGAAAACTACCCTTTATATATATATATATATATATATATATATATATATATATATATATATATATATATATATATATATATGTGTGTGTGTGTGTGTGTGTGTGTGTGTGTGTGTGTGTGTATGTATATATATATATATATATATATATATATATATATATATATATATATATATAGAGAGAGAGAGAGAGAGAGAGAGATGGATAGATAGATAGATAGATAGATATACCCAGGCGCGTGTGTGTGTTTTGTGATGCAGTGTGTCGGCCTATATTTAGAATCCTGCTTAAGTTTAATTTCTCAATTCAATCTTGGAATCCCGTTGACTTCACATCTCCAATAAAATCCGCTGGCTTGGTTTTCTTTTTTGAAATATTTGTTCCTTCTGTAGATTTTTGTGCCTGTTTATAATTTTCAGGCGTAGTTATTGGACTCTTTCCCTCCTGTTTTTCGCCGTTCCTCAGCAAACATCAGTGTCTCCATAACTGCAAGTGACATTTATTTTACTTCAATTATTTCTCACGACGAATGCAGAACTGCCACCTCCTAATGCATTTGTTTGTTGAGTATGCAATCTCATTTGGTTTGTTTTATCGTTGATATTTGCTAAGATTAGATTAATATGGAACAAGTCCATAGGGAGAAAATGTGTGATCGTGTAAGGAAAGAGGGCCAACCATGAAAATCAACATTTTAAATGGAACATTTATCTGGCTTCAAACAGATCATTGACATCTGTTTTAGCAATTTAAATAGCTATCTCCACCATAAAGCAAGATTTTTCTATTGCTATTCTTGTTATTTCTTCATTTCTTTTTCGGTTCCTTATATGTTCAACCCTTTAACTTTGCAGGATCCTAACACCGCAACCCGTTTACCTCATGAGAAACAATAAGTGTTACATTATACTAGTAAAAAATAATAACTATTGACTCATGGGAAATATCAAGTGATAGTTCATCCCTTCAATAGTCTACGACTTAGTTAGCATCTGTCTATATTTCTGCAATGTGGTATCGTAACTATTTACAATATTTACACTGTTCGGACCGTTGTCCGCATTTTTATTGTCATATTCACGACGTCTCGGCCGTTTTACGTTCCGGCCGTACTTACGTGATATAAGTTGGTATTTCGAACCAAAACTTTTATTCGCCCACTGGGATAGATTGTTCTAGTTCCACGTGCCATGCCTTTCCTGGATATCTCAGTTTCAGTTATGTCCATTTAGTAACACATTTCTCCAAATTTTTGTTGACATCTGCTGTGGCTAGGTATTGAACTCACAGCTCTTCGAGTCAAGTTACTGGATTATTTCAACCAACGCTCTTATTCAGTGGGTCATGAGAACAAGCTCTCCAAATGGAGAATTAAATAAAGTGTTCAGTCCAAAATTCCAGCGTATACCACATGAAGAATGCCGGACCGTACAACGGCCGAAACGTCGTCAATATGACTATAAAGATGAGGACAATTGTCCGAACAATGTAAATAGTATAAATTTAGATAGTAGTTTAAAAGTCTGTTTTTTTTTCTAACTCGTTTTATTTTATTCTTCATACATATAATTCTTTTGTTCTTATTCCCAGTACAAGATAGTTTTCTTTGTTTCTTTTGTTATTGCATTTTGAAATACACGTTTATTCCTAAGTTCCCAGTTGTTTCTTAGAAAAACTGCAACTTTCCTTCCATTGTTCTTCTCATTCTGCATTCAACTTGCACTTTGGCGATTTTATAACTTTCTGGCATGAACTGTTAAACTACTCATATCACAACAAACTTCGTATGCTTAAAACTATGATTAACCGCATTCACTTAAATCAGTGATTCGTTGGAGCGACCATGAATTCCCAAAAAGGCAGTACGATTTTAGGATCATTATGAGGGACGCTAAAATTTTAACAGGGCAGTAACATGATTAACTCTTTGAGTCCCCATTGGAACAAGTCAACTTTTATTAACAGAATGATTATCCTTTTGCTAATATATTTCTTTTTTAAATACCTCGAAATGTGTGTATATTGAGAAACGCCTGCAGCTACCCCCCCACTATTTGGTATTTCACGCCAAGGATTACTTCTGGTGATTGGCGTTGCTATAAGGCAACAAAATATAAACACCAGACATTAAATTTGTTCCAATAACTCTGTTCAATTTATTATCGCAATGTTAAATCGAAGGGCGCCTAAAGGGTGCAAAAATATGTAAATATCTGAAAATGGATACAGACAGGAAATATTTAAGAAGCACTGAATGACCAATATCCGTTAAATACCTAATCCTGACCGGTGTAAAAAAGCGTTTCATTGGATATGCAAGTTATTATCAAATCATTAGTAAAGTTGTGTTTTCAGGTAACAGATGTAACATTTTAAAGTTATGTTAATTAGTTCTTACTTTTTTATATATTGTTTTGATTGTTTTTTCTGAATTCTATAGGATGAAAATAGAAGATATTTCTTTTTAAAAAATCAATTTAAAAAACCAATATTTAAAAAAGAATATTTCAAAGATTCATATATGGAAAAATGTTTCGTTTTATGTCCTACATGATAAACCAATTAAGATCAAGCTGACAATTCTCCAACACTTTTTGTTTCATCTTTCAAGTAATGAAAAAGAAGTTTAATGTGATCTTTGTATACATTTGTAACAGATATTACAGTCTTTACATATTGTATGGTCACATGCTTTTAATTCACACAGGCTATGATTAAACCAATAAATCTTTGCAGTTACTTGTCAGAGAAATTCAGAAATCTACTTGACTAATCATGTAAATCTGACTTGCTTCTTGCTTAATATTAGGGACTGTATTTTGTGGTGTGTTAAAAATAAACCTCACAGTACAAAGGGAAGGTTAGTTAAAGAAACATACTTTATCATATGTTAAACACAGCTATAACTTGTAGGACAATGTTTATATAACTAGCTTAGATGCATTTATTGTAATTAATTTGATATGCATTCGGCAACCTACCTTGGAGTTGTATCAAATTAAGATATAGTCAGTATAGCATGAAGAACGAACGTCAGAACAAGTTGTGCTGCTAGATTGAGCTACAAGTATCGAATAAGGCTAAATGCAATTTTTAATTGACTTTCTTCTCATTATCGTTTCAAGGCGAATAGTTAGAGCGTTAGCGTACCGTCATGAGAGGAGCAATGGACATCGAAAGAGTTGACATGACAATATCGGTCATTGATAATGATTCGAGCATGTAGTGTCGTTGAGAAACCATGTCCAAGTTTGGAGAGTGACATTTGGAAAGAGCAACCTATTCTGGAAACTTCAATAGTGGTACTAGCATGAACTTACATGGCCTCACCTGATGGGCATAAAAAACTATGAGACCTTGGCGTGCAATCTGTTTAGAGATGGTTTCTCGGTAGAAACAGCAGCCTGGTCACTTGTGTGGGCGTATAGACCTAAGAAAACTCACAATGATTGACATTCTTAAAAACAAGGATTTAACACACATTAGTTCGAAATCTTCCGCAGATGGAATTAGCGCAGCATAGGGATTCTTCGCGTAAGTAACTCACATCAGATAAGATTATTTACAAAGTCTTCCTTCGACTGTGACAACACTACCAAGGTGGGATTTTTATACCTTCATGATTTTGGTATCCTCAATATAATGCACAGACTCTGGGCAGTCTCTTTCACTGAAAAGCCTTCATTCTTTCTTCTCACTTAATAACTCCGTGCATTGAATACTGCTGCAATATCTGGCCTAGAGCTCCAACAGTTTATCTCGAGGTTATTGACAAAATCCAAGGAAGGATCTGTAATATAATTGATACTGACTTGACATCTCGACTTCAGTCACCTTCTAAACCACGTGGATTGGTTTCCCTCTGTCTCTTCTACAATTATTTTCATGGCAACTGCTCTGGTCAGCTTTTTCCCCAGGTTCCCCAATTACATGAATTTAAGCGTGCTGCTTGATTGGTATACAGGTCCCACCATTTTACTTTTGGAACAGCTAAATGTAACCGCCACAACTACTCCAACAGTTTATTTTATCGTACTTCCCGCTTGTGGAAGTCACCTCCGTTTGTTTGTGTCCCTGATACATACAGTCTTAAAAGATTCATGTGCAACGTCAATCGCCATTTTCTATCTTCTTGAATCCCGTTCATCATTTATCCTTTCCTCAATCCTCCCTATTCTCAGTCTCTCACTTTCACTCCTTTTACCCCACCCCCTGTGAAATGATTAAAAAAATAACAAAATTAAACATTTATTTGCATTGGACATTTAAGTGACCGTTGATGGAAACCCTTAGTTACTCTTGGCAATTTCCTCTCTATATACCATATAACTCGATGACATAAGGGGCTATAGTTCACCTCCTCATCATGTCTCTCTTACTGCAATTAAACTTTCTTTCTTTATCATCGTTATTTATCCGTCTGCTTCGATCTCTTTATGCTTGGTAATTAGAATATTTGTGGTTTTCCAAGTTTCTATTTCATTCAGTATGTCCTGTGAATGTTATTTTCTCTAGGTCCTCTTTTCTCATTATATATTCCTTTCTGATTATAAGCGTAAGTTTACATGTTCCGATTTTACTTAAAGTTAAATGTTGCTCACATGTTCTTTCTACGGTATTCTCAAGATTCATCAGTACAACCAAATATCTATCGCTTCCAGTCTTTTCTTTATCTGAGGAAGTTCTCCAGCATTCACAACCCTAGAGGAGATTGGATATTACAGAACAGTTCATTACGCTTTTCTTCGTTTTTAACGGTATTTCCTATTTAAATAATTTATTATTTTCTGGAAGGCAACTTACGCTATTATAATGGGATTTACAATTACTCATATTTTCCGTCGTCTGATCAGGCGCTACTCAAAGTGGAATTTCTATACCTCTTTGATTGTGACATCCCCAATATAATAATAACACTTTAGACAGTCTCTTTCACTGACAACTGTTCTATCTTCTTAATGATAATAATCCTTTCTTTTTGCCATTAACAATTTATCTAAGAGTAGGTTTCAATTTATCTAAAAGTAGGTTTGGATTTATCTAAGAGTAGGTTACTAGGTGCTCTATATATTCGGCCTTGTGACACATCTAAACTGAGGTTAGAATACAAATATCTAAGAGTAGGTTTCGTTTAGTTAAGAATAGTTTACTGGATCCTCCATTCTTTTGGCCTTGTGCCACATCTAAGCTACGCTTAGAATACAAATATCAAAGAGTAGGTTTCCGTTTACCTAAGGGTAGGTTTCCATTTATGTAAGAGTAGGTTACTGAGTGCACCATATTTAGGACCATGTACCATATCTAAGCTACGGTTAGAATACAAATATATAAATGGAGGTTTCTGTTTATCTAAGAGTAGGTTTAAGTTTAGCTTAGTGTAGGTCACTGGGTTCTCCATACTTTCAGCCTTGTGACATATCTAAACTACGCTTAAAATCCAACTCTCTATGAGTAGGTTTTCGTTTATATAAGAGTAGGTTATTCGGTATCCCTTACTTTCAGACTTGAGTCTCATCCAAACTACGCTTAGAATCCGATTTTCCAAGATATGGTTTCCGTTTATCTAAGAGTAAGTTCCAGTTTATTTAAACGTAATTTCAATTTCATTTTTGTCTCTGTCGACACCATATCATCCGTGTATCCTACGTTGTTAGGTTTATGCCTACTAATATTAGTTTTTGGTAAGTTTCCTCATTCCTTTTAGGATCATTTCGCTGTATTGATGAATTAAATCTGATGACCAAATGTATTATATCATTATAACTTTTGTCATGATTATATAAAGCTTCATCCTTCTACTATAACGAAGGTCCATCTAGGCAATATCGTTTTTTTTCTTCTTTAAATAGTACTTAAACTTTGACGGGAAAGGAAGTTGAAGAAAGATGAAAATAACAAAAGAGAACGAACGGAGAAAGAATAGTCAATGAAATCAGAACCAGATAGAAAGGCGAAAAACAAATTGTAACAACAATGTCGTTCTAACTAGTCCTGTTTTATTGTCTTGTCTACACTTACTCCGGTTTACGTGTTCTTCTACTACCTCCTTTGCCACCAATGACACATTCTAAGTAAAATCAGCTTTGGAAGATCAGATAAAGCCAAAAAGAGAATTCGGTTTGTTTTAGAGATATTTACCATTATTATACTCTGTTGAGTATAAGCCATTCTCTCCCAGACAAGGGAATACTTTTAACTTCTCTCGTTTAGGTCGGCGAAACAATGTTACATTTGAATAACAAACACAATCCGATTGATTTTCTTTCAGTACTAATTATAAAGGTTTAAGAAGAATATCTTATCTGTATTTGATTTTGTAATTTGTTTGAACATGTTCTCGCATTCAGGTCGCACGTACCTTTGGGATCTGACCCAGTTAACGAAATTGATTTTATATTGCACACTGCTTTTAGTGTTTGCTTACAACGACTTCAAGAACACACAATCGTCTTAATGGGGATTTTATTTGCTAAATGTCGAATGTTTTTCAGTAATTTATAGAAAATACGAGAGAAGAAAATGGTTTCGTGTGTATTAAATAACTAATAAATATATTCGCAAATATATAAAACATTCCTTTTATAGTTTGAATATGATTAACATTGCACGGTAACGCTTTTCGCAACACTGTCTCATGAATGTCAAACATTAGATTCGTATAAAGCCGTATTCAAAGCGAAAGCCTAAAAGTCTATCGCAGAATATTTTAAGAAAAAGCATTCCCATTACGTTATTTGCGATGAGGATCACATCAATGAGCATGAACATCAATATTGTATGATACGCTATGGAAACAGTCAACATCGGCCTGACAGACAAGTGTATAAGTCAAACATATCTGTCAAACAACGTAGAATCACTTCTGCGTATATAATGAATAAATTTAGTTTTACACGG
>OZ038490.1:24414872-24464872 GCA_964036315.1 Acanthosepion esculentum | reverse complement strand
TAAATCACTACTTGACATTCCACCAACCACGGAAATGCTGAAGCAGAAACTTCAGCTAAAAGCACAGAGAACAAGGCGATACGAAAAACGTTGTAGGTTCTATCGCCAAAATAAAATATTCCAAACGGACCTTAAGAAATTTTACAGGGAAATTGGAAAAAAACCTATACATGTCGAAAGGCCACCATCGATTGATACTGTACAGACATTTTGGGAAAATATTTGGAGCAGCCCGAAGGAATATAACCCAAAAGCTGAATGGATCCGGCGTGAAGAAGAACGAATGTTGGATACACCTCTGCAAGAATGGGAAAATATATCCACAGATGATGTTAGGCAAGCTCTAACGAAATCGCAAAAAATGGCAAGGTTCCCAATTTCTGGCTTTATCATCTCTCGTCTATCCACAAAATACTTGCGGAAACATTATCAACGCTTGTAAATAATCCAATAAAATCCCGGAATGGATTACTGAAGATATTACATACCTCATACCAAAAACAAATGAAACAGATGACCCGAAAAATTATCGACCGATAACGTCTCTCCACAACGTATAAGTTGATCACGTCTATCATGACGAACCGTGCTTACTCCTTTTTAGAAACAAACAGCATTCTTTCACTGGAACAGAAGGAATGCAGGAGGGGTTCATATGGCTGCAAAGACCAATTACTAATAAATAAAATGATTCTGGAAAATTGCAGGAGCAGACGTAGAAATCTCAGTGCAGCGTGGATTGATTATCGTAAAGCTTTTGACAGTGTTCCACATTCTTGGATCCTTAAGACTTTGGAAATGTACAAAGTCTCCCCTGTGGTATTATATTTCCTTAAGCACAGCATGGGAATGTGGAACACCAAACTATACCTTAGTCACACCAGGGGCACTGCCATATCCAACCGACTAAATATCCGACGTGGAATCTTTCAAGGAGACTCTTTGTCTCCATTCTGTTTTTTTTTTACCTTACTCCCCCTTACGCATGAACTGAACAACAGTAGCTATGGCTACAAAATAAATAACAAGATATTCAATCACCTACTATATATGGATGATCTCAAACTCTTTGCCAAAGACGACAATGAGTTGAAGGGCCTACTTAATATTGTAAAATACTTTAGTGACGATATATGCATGAGCTTCGGATTAGATAAATGTGCTAAAGTAACATTTAAGAAAGGTAGAATTTTAGAAGCACCCTTAATAGATTTAGATTTTGCCACGAAGATTAGAGAATTGGAGCATGGTGAAGCTTATAAGTACCTAGGAATTAGTGAGGGAGATGTCATACAACACTCCCAAATGAAAGAGAAGGTAAGAAAGGAGTACTACAGGCGTGTACGCCTGGTACTAAATACCGAGCTAAACTCAAAAAACCGAATATCAGCTATAAACACCTTAGCTGTTCCTGTGGTGCAATACACCTTTAATGTACTTAACTGGACCATAGCTGAAATTAAGCGAATGGACGCCAAAACGAGAAAGCTCCTCACTTGCTACCGCATGCATCATCCCAAAGCTGATATTGATCGCCTGTATGTGCCCAGATCCGAAGGAGGCAGAGGACTAGTTCAACTAGACCTATCCTACAAAAATACAACAATTGGCCTCCAAAGATATTTGGAAAATACAGAAAACTGGATGATGGTATGTGTCAAGGAACATGAAAGTAGTAAGTGTCTCTACTCTGTAGTAAAGGAAGCCGAAAAATTCAAAAAAGAGCTTCAAATGGGCACAGAAATTCAAATACATCACTGTATACCGGCTGAAGCTGCAAAAAACTTAAAAAAGAATGCAAAGAGAAATGGGACCGACCAGATAAAGAAACAATGGCAAAATAAACCGCTCCATGGCCAATACTCTGCCCGTACCAAACAAGCAGACGTAGACAAAAACCGCACCCATCAGTGGCTACGTAGTGCAGGGTTGAAAGGTGAAACTGAGGGTTTTATCATTGCTGCACAAGACCAATGCTTGTTAACTAGGAATTATCAAGCACATATACTAAAATACTGTGTTAGCCCAAGATGCAGATTCTGTGACAAATATCCAGAAACCATTGATCATCTTATATCAGGTTGCACGATATTGGTACCCACTGAATATAAAACCCGGCATGACAGAGTGGGCCAATATCTGCACTGGAAAATTTGCAACTCCTATGGGAAGGAAACTGGAAGAAATTGGTACGAACACCACCCTGACCCGGTTACGGAGATAGGACCTGTTACAATTCTATGGGACTACACAATACACACTGACAGAACAATCAAAGCCAACCGCCCAGACATTGTTATTAAAGACCACAAACAAAATAAGTGCCTCCTTATTGATATGGCAGTCCCTGCAGACTGCAATGTGTCTTTGAAGATATTCGAAAAACTGTTAAAATACAAGGACCTTGAAATAGAAATCTCAAAAATGTGGCACATGGGAACATCAACAATTCCTGTTGTAGTTGGAGCCCTTGGACTGGTTGGAAAAGATTCCAGTAGGCTGATTGAAGGGATCCCTGGAAGTCCATGCCTCAAAGAGATACAAAAAATTGTTCTGACAAGTACAGCCCACACTTTACGAAGGGCTTTATCTATGTAATTATTATTTTTTTTTTTTTTTTTTTTTGCAGTGGAAAGTGTCATGATGCCATTTCTAACCTTAGGTCCCTGGGCGGGACCCGGAAAGAAATGTGTAAACGCCAGATATCAAAGGAAATAAAAATAATAATAATAACATTAAGCGGGATAAAATTTACTTTCCTGAAATTTCATAAGATTAAATATATAAAAAAGTAACCGATGTAAAAAATGTTTTTGATTTTTACAAGAATTTCCAAAACACTGTTTTTCACCGCAAAAAATTCCTTTGGTCTTTCCTCTTAATAATAACAAATATTTTGTCGTTACAACCGTTTTTTAATAAGTCTGGGTCGTTTTTTCATCATATCATGCTAATTATTTTAGCGAATCAGTGACGTACCTCAATAAATATGACGCCGAGTACTGAAATTGATATTTTATATTATATATATATATATATATATATATATATATATATATATATATATATATATATATATATATATAATAATCGGTATCACACTATGCAAGGCCATAAAGTCACTAAGAAACACTGGTTTACATGGTATGGACGAATTAGGAACAGAAATATTAATACTGAGCGGATATAGAAAAGACAAATCATGAGGAACGTAGATCGCGATTGACATTGCATTTAAATTTTTTCTGATCAAAGTTGGCTGGAAATCATGGAGCCGGAAGGAAGTTCCACAGCTGAGACAGGCGAGAAAAGAAACTGCTAGCATAGCTAGCTTAACTGAAAATTGCTGAGATCTCAACGCCAGTCTAATACCGCGCTTAAGTTAAAAAAGATCTAGGTACCGTAGTAAAAAGCTCATCCGAAAATTACTATTAAAGTAATTATAGAAAAATACTCAGAGAAGCAACTCTACGCCAACGGGAAGCGATTGAAGTCGAGCAGCCAGATCAGGAATAATATTATTGCTGATACTCCTTTGGAAATTGTCAAGGGGCTCAAGGTAAATTGTAGGGGCCATGGACTATATATGCCATCAGTTTTCTAAGCATGGACGAATGGTAGACTCATAGATATGTAAGATAGATTCTGAAGAGGATATTTTGTCTCGTACTACATTGTTCACTGACTTGCTTAGCAGCTGATCTACCAATAGATTCAATAGTCTTTCTAATTCATTTCAGCTGAGAACATGACCCGAGAAGGCACAAGGAGTCACTCCCTGGAGGTTAGTATCAGCCATGCTGATGGGAAGCAGTGAGGTATCTCTCAGTTGATTAACGAATGGAAGTTTCATTTTGGAGTTGTTAATACTAACAAGCCATATTTTGCCTCCGTAAAGGACGGACTTTTGGTCGTTTTGTACATCGGTTGCCTTTTTGACCGTGTCGGGCTGATCAGCCTTAATATCGAGGCAAGAGCTAAATTATTGTGTCATCAGCATAGATGCTAAGTTTAGATCTCATATCAAGGATGGGGCCCTGGAGACACCCACGTTAATACGAAAGCATCAAGACGAGTGGTCATTCAGGTTATTTCACGATTTAATAGAAAAGTCTGGATCAGTTCAAAAAAGTCTCCGGTGACACCGTAACTTTTCAGCTTGTGAAGAAAAGCTGAATGCCAGGCGCTGCCAAAGGCTTTCGAGATGTCCAATGCTACAGCCCGGGCTTTACTTTTTTTGTATAGGGGAAGATAGAGTCTTTCCGCAATTATCGTCAGTACATCAGTAGTTGACTTGGAGAAACGAAAGCCATATTGCTTGTCTGCCATGAGAGATAATGAACCAATACAGCAATGATTAACAGTTTCCCAAAAAGTAGTTGAAAGTTAACAGGCCGATAGTTGGAAGGATCGGACCGCTCACTAGAATTCTAGAAAACTGGAACAATAAATGTTGTTTTCCAGCAGGCAGGAAAGCAGGAGGCCGCGAACGAAGCATTTATTATACCACCTGAGAGAGAGAATTTATTTTAGTGTGTACGAATGTTTGAGTAGATATCCTGTTTTCTTTTGGGTGCGGCGGTTCAAAATATAAAATTGACATCTACCGACCGAGAGTAAAAAACTTCTTATCAATCTCACTATTAAAACGGAGATGGCTATTCAAACATGTGTATCTATTAAATAGTTTATAGTAATAAGAAATAATGTCGGATTTGAAATGCATATATAGTATATCGTAGTGTTTGTGAAAGGTCTTTGAGCCACATATGTCTGATCAAATATATACAGTGATTTTGCTGCAGAAGTGCTTATTTTTCCGTTTGAAATATTTCCCTTCATCTTTCTATCTGTCCGTTTCTGTCTCTCTCTGTCTCTATCTCTCTATCTTTGTCTCTCACTCTGCCTCTGTATCACTTAATTACTTACTAACTCACTCCGCGAGATGTTATTGCAGGTAAAACACAGTATATTGGAAAAGGCCTCTGAAAAATTAATCTCGGGAGTATTCTCCTCGAGTCAGAATCCAGCCTCGCATGGGAAGATTTGTAGCTCCTCAGCTTGGCAACAAAATTGATGTCCACCCGGCAAGAAACATACTTATTTTTGAAGTTCACATTCCAAATATTAAAATTATATAACAATTCCGCCATAGCCATATGCGCATGCGCACGAACGCGCGCATGCGCACGAACGCGCGCATGCGTGTGTGTGTGTGCCCCCCCCACCTCGCTTGTGCCTGAGAGTTCATAAAAATTGAAAATTATTAAATATTTAAATCATTAAATGAAATTTTACTCATATTTATCAAGTGACAGCAAATTCACGCAATCCCACACATTTCAGTATTCTGACAGATTTCACATTCTTACTCAAATATTTCCAGTTATTGTACTTTCCTCATTGTTAAGTATTTTCGCTTCTTTCCAAGTACGTCAGTAATCCCGGACATTATTCTTAACCTTTATATTACACACTTATTTTGTTTCTCTGAGTTATTTTGCATCTAACCGCACACATTTTACTGTTCCTTTAGCTCCATGTACAATGTGATAAATTTCGGGGATGTGCTTTTCAGGCCTAGTTTTGTCAATGATAATATGACCAGTCGAATTTCGGTCGCTTCTTGTTTTATTCACACCTCTCCTGTAAAAACATTCCCGACGTTTGTTTAAAATACCTGTATCTTCACTGGTGCGTTTACACTGTCCCTTGTATGATTTTTTTTTAATCACAAAGCAAAACGTCAGCGTCTTAGGAAAAAAAAAATGAAAAAGCGTAATGGACATGAAAGATCTGCGGAATGTTTATAAAAATGAAAACGGTAATATTAAAAGGGACAAGGAAGGAAATTAAAAAAGCGTGAACGAATAAAAGTAAATTCTACTAAATACTGTGAAAATAGTGACGTAGATAGAAAAAAGTTAGAAGAAAGACAAAACAGATATTAGCAATATTGTGAACGAGAAAGAAAACAGTGCAGAAAATTATGAAGACCTGCTTAGAATAACAACAACAAATTTTCTAGGGAAAGAAGAAAAAACGTACGAAAACCAAAAAATCCATGTAAAAATAAACAAAACAATAAAAATTGCTTATGTAGAAAAATCTATTATCACGGGTTAAGAAGGGAGACAATTCTCAACAGCAAAATGCCTGTCAAAGACTATTTCCATCAGTGAGAAAGGAAACATGAGCAGAAACTTAAGTGCCAAGCTTCGTTCATATTCATTTGAATCTTAACATACATTTTCCCTATCCATATGCTACTTTTTCGCCTTTATACATTGAATTCTACACGCGTTTTATTATTTAAAAGCACATTCAAGGATTTTGCCGTCCGGATAGAAGTCAACATTGTCGAATATTACGAGAATTGATTGCCAATTTTATTGAAAGGGATCGGGCATTATTTTCGATGGTTAGAAATACCGAGCTTGTTACCGAATATGACAGATACATGAAAATGGCGAGTATGTACAACGGCTTGACCGCTAATATAACAAAGATGGAGACACTATTTCTTTTAAGTCTGGTATTAAAAAATTAACATCTTACGAAATTCTGTCAAAATATTTATCTGTTCGTTATCCATATTACATTCAACCTTTTTACTAAGTATTCGGTGTATGAATGCACTTTTAAAACACACTGACGATACAAACAACTGATACAGGAAACAAAATGAATCATTGGATCAAGCAAATATTCAAGCACATAACAATATATTTCTACACTATTGGCTATGAGTTTTCGCTATCCATGGCGGATTCTGCAAAAGTCACGCAGAACTTGTCATTTCATACACAGAGATGTCACCAATGTTAAAACGCCTTTGCTAGCAACGATTGTCTTATCTTCATGAAACTTCTGCACTGTTCATGGGTGGCACTGGGTGGATTTCCACCCAATTTCTCTCCTTCAAATGCACTTTAATATCTGTTTCTTTTCCAGACAGCCTCTCAGATTCTAATAAAGCAAAGCAAATTACTGGTTAAAGCAGGAAAGTTCAACCTCTGTTACTATCCCATCAACAACCGACTCTGACGTTCTGTGCCACTTTAATAAATAGAATGTATTACTTTTGGAATTAACCTTAAAGAATTGCCATTGAATATGATTTTTCGTCTTTTGCGAGAATATCTTCGCAACATATATCTCTATATTATCTTTTAAATTCTGCCAATAAGGTGGAGATTAAAATTATCTCATTTCTTCTTTATCATAAATTACCATGTAGTAACATCGTGAATCTTACTCTGATTCCACATACAGATCAATATCGGCACAGATGCATTAGAGTTACCTAAATTATTTAGAAATTATTATTAAATATCAAATATAAATATATATATTTCATTTATCAGTTTTTTTTGTTTTTTTTTATTAAATAATACTTAAAGAACATTTTGGACAATGTCTGCAAAGAATAGCTATTTCGTTTCTTTGATTTAGTAAATTTTTATTTTTTATAAACCAATAATATATAGTTTTTCATGTATGCACAAAGGACATGGATCATTTAATGATCTACATATTCTAGCTTTTCTTATTAATTTCCATTCAATTTAGATGTCTTAGTGTTTTCTTTAAAGTACCAGAAACATTTGGATAGGGACGTCTGATTTCGGTATTTTTTCATCCTAAAAGAACTTTGATGTTGGTGGAACCGTTTTTAGAACTCATGTCTTGCGCATCCAATGTAGACTTTTACGTTGTCTGGATCCTTAATAGATGATATATTGCATTGGTATAGTAATGATTCAGTGTGACATTTATTATTAAGAGGACATTTAGTAGGATTTCTGCAGTTACATAATTCTGAAATAATGAATAAATGAAATAATGAAAGATACTTTCACTTTATATACATACATATATATATATATATATATATATATATATATATATATATATATATATATATTATGTAAACATTATACCAAGTCGAAGGCATTTCGACTTTCTCTAAGGATTAGCAAGCTTTTCTAGCTAGATCAATTCTAAGTGGCCAGTTCTATCCTCACTGGATCCCCCATGCTTATGACTCTGTGCTACATCTAATCTATGCTTAGTAAATCACTATACTTGTGTTCAACTAACATTTTGTTGAACGTCAAATAAATACTTCCCTAGTTTGCATGCAACCGTATGACCATATTTTGTAATAATGATTACATACATACCTGATCTCTTACTAATTTTAAGGACACTTCATACAGATAGACTGGCGCAAATGAATAATGTATTATTATTAGTTTTATCGTCAGCAATATGTTGCATGTTTGGGGAAGTTCAGTAAGCTTAAATGTGCCAGAAATGACATAGTCATAAAAGCAGTGAGAAGCGATCGTAAAGACCGATGGTTCGTCTCGGTAAAAAAATAAAAATGTTTGTTGTTTTTTTCCTATTGTGCCCATAATAAGCAGTCACTCCCCGAGGTATATCAGGAAAGTATCGGTTCATTCAATATGTTTCCGGAAATTCCCTACCTAGAGTAATAGCTACCTCAGGGTCCTGCAAATTACTTACCTTAGAGACTGATGCATATATCGCCAGCTTTCCATCAATTATTCAAGGTTTTCTGAAAGTTCTTCTTTCGGGATTGCTACAGAATGGTTATTAGCAAAATGATGAGTCCCAAATGCAAATTAAAAATCGAGGATACCAAATTCAAACAATTGCAAACATTTAAATATGTTGGAATGTTTTAACAGAGGACGGAAAGTGCTTCACTGAAATCCCAAAGCGCACTAGGATAGCCAAAGATGCATTTTAAAAGCTAAGCAGCAAAAAAATTTCATTAGAAACAAAGAAAAGAGTACTGAAGTGTTACGTGATATATGTCCTACTATATGGCTGTATATGCTGGACAATCTCCTCAAAGATGAAGAAGAGACTTGAAGCAACAGACATGTGGTTCTGCAGAAGAATGCTGATGGTACCATGGGCTGAACAGGTGACCAACGACGAATTTTTAAAGAAAATGAAAACAAAAAGGAAACGTATATTTAACATTAAGAAGAGATAATTGAAATTTCTAGAAAAAGAATGAGGAAAGAGGGTTTGGAGAATTTGATACTCACTGTACAGATTGACGGCAAGAGCGGCAGGTGAAAACAATGCATAAAAGAGCTACGAAGAACAGGAAAAGGTGGAGAGCCATGATCGTTTACTTCCTGATGGGATACGGTATATAAAGAAGATCAGAAACCTCGTTACGATCTTGACTACCGGAGTTTTAACTTTAGGAAATGCGGAATTTTGAAGTAAATGAAATGTGCACTCAAATGTGACATTAACAGTATTGGCTGATGCAAGATCTTGTTAAAAATCCTGCATAAATTATGAAAAAGAACTTACAAAGATTTGAATGGAACAAAGGAATTATCCCTCGGAACACTGTACGTTCATATATGTGCTGTATGATCCCTCTAATTAATTACCGCGTTACGCCAAGTCCCCACAACCAGTTGAGGAGATATTCAAAATATTTCTGTTTTCCCCTTCGCCTATATGTAATTATTATAGTGAAAGTTTTGCCGAATTTGTTTTAAAATCCTAAACGTGGTCTAAGAGGATGTAACCATATAATTAAATTGTTAAATGCAAGATGGTAATTTACATTTGGAAGCGTTGATATAAGTTTTTCGTTGGATTCTGATATCTTGGTTTTGAGAGAATTGCAACATTGCGTTAATCATGAGAAAAAGCTTGCAATCGATTTATATGTTCAATATAAACTTTTGTGGTGCTTAGTAATTTTAGAAACTCCTTCTGCATAGATTATTCCAATTACTCGAATATGTTATTAAAATATAGATCGCGTCAGTTAGTCAATCGGGACTTTATTGAAAATAAGTGTTACAAAAGTAGCTTTAAACTTTCAGTGTACTCTATATCTCAGGTTATAATTGTTTAGTGTTTCGGTTATCCGACCGATTGCTTTTATGAACCAATTCGATAAGGAAATAATGGAACACTTCAGAGAGAAAGAAAGATGATAAAAATGGAAGAAAACATTAGAAAAAGAGAAACAATAAGAGGCCTTGAAATGCTAAATTGTTGCAATGTCAGAAAGATGTACCCGGGCACTTCATCTACAAGACAATGACGGAGAAACGGAGATTTTGTGTCCCTCTGTTCTGTTCTTTTTTTTTAAATTTTTGCTTTAAATTTTATCATTCTCTCCTGTCAATCTAAATAGCTGCTTAAGATCTGATTAAGAGAGTGAAACACGCTGGACAGCAGCATGAATTCTCTTTGCTATTTTCTCTCTAGTGTCATTTACATTAACTAACTTCTCTTGAATGGAAAAAAGTATTTTGAGGTGAATCTGTCACATGCGCTATCCAGTACGTTACTGCAGGCATGCTCTGCAACAGAAAGCATTCCTTCGCGGCTATCACATTAAGAGAGGATTAACTCAATAGACTTATTTTTATCAGCCATTGCATGCGAAATTAATTAAGGTATTCAGTGAGATTCAAGAAACAAATTTGGGGTAAAAGCGTATGCTTCAATGCAGCAAATAATTTGAATATCTCGGTTAGAAAAAATCACCACCCATTTTATCCTGGGCTTGCCCCATCTGAATTCTAAATAGTCCAGTGTTTCCTGAACAATATTGTTGGACTACTTCGTAAAATACTTGGACGGGTATATCCACTTGTCTTCATTTTCTTATCCTAAAATGTAACAAATTACGAAGTTATAACAGTAATCATCATGTTAGTTTTGCATTGGAGTTTCAGTAAATTTGGCTTTAGACCTAGTTATTTTGAGGTCAGCACATATATAAACATGGTTTATATATAGTCAACGTGTTGCCATTTGATGTTATTGATTTTAACTAATGTGCCAATTTTAACTAATGTGCCTTGTTTAAATCTGTACGAACAGAGACTAACATGTATTATTATCGTTTAAGTAGTTTAGAATGTTGACGCATATTTAGAAAGTATCATGCAATCTATTTCAATTTTATATCAATGTTAATGGGATTTGGAAGTTTGAAAATTTCAGTTTATCGCAAACACAATGAGATAAATTGAAATTGCTTATATTTTATACGAATAGGAGATAGCATTTGCTGTGTTAACTCTTCCGTGTATAGAAATCAACATACGCAGTGACTTCATGCATTGCAAACTTGGTTGGTGATTACCAACTTCCGGCGGGAAACTGACAGTCACCATGCTAGGTTGTTTTTTTTTTATACCTACGCCTCTTATTTATATTGCGTGTGCGTACACACTCATTTAATTCCAATCTTGCTCCATCTGAATTCCAAATAATCTGGTGTTTTCTGAACAATATTGTTGGTCTGCTTCGTGTGCATCCACTTCTCTTACTCTCATCTTTAAAAGTAACAATTTACGAAAACATTTATAGGAACAGTTATAATATTCGTTTTGTATTGGAGGTTCAGTAAATTTGGCCTTGGACCTAGTTATTTTGAGGTCAACAGTTATCTAAACATGGTGTATATATAGTCAACGTATTTCCATTTGATGTTATTGATTTTAACTTCGATTGGCATCTACTGAAATCTGAATATCCGTTCTAGTTGGCTCTGTTCACCAACTGTATATTAAGATGATTGATGTACGTCCTTTTCAGTTTATTGACTCGGCTGCAATAGTTCCTTGTTAAACTTCTCAAAGTATGGAATACATCATTTTTTCTTTCAAAATTAGACTTTGTTTATTTTGAATTTGCAATGTATTTTGCCCTTGCTTCATTTTTCTATACTGTAATTAATACTAATCACCATATATTATATCTGATCTGTACGTAGATGTGTGACCGCTTAGAAATACCAGATGATGTATGTTTCGATATGCGAGTGGTGTAATGGATAATGGCTGGAAATTGGATATCGGAAAGCTGAGTTCCAGTTCCAGTCGGGTTCATTATATCCACTATCTAAATACCTTTGGGAAAATCAGGAATCCACATCTTCTCTCCCGGCTATGGGTTAATTAGTAGAATAAATTATTATCTTTAAAAATATTTTAAAATCTAAAAATATTTTCTGACTTTAAATAA
This sequence comes from Acanthosepion esculentum, assembly GCA_964036315.1. Taxonomy (NCBI): domain Eukaryota; kingdom Metazoa; phylum Mollusca; class Cephalopoda; order Sepiida; family Sepiidae; genus Acanthosepion; species Acanthosepion esculentum. Next base: position 24,452,821 of record OZ038490.1, on the reverse strand, counting down.
CATGCAAAAGGTTGATAAACCTTAAAAAAAGCCTCCTCCTCCCACAAAAAGAAATGCTTCATAATAATAATAATAATAATAATACCGTTTTCGTAAAAATATATCATGAGTAGGTGAAATTAACACTGTTCGATGGGTTTTAAAAACTAGCTGTTTCTGTAAATTGAGAAATAAGTGAATCCTAATTGAAACAAGAGCGAGATTATAAGAATGGTTCGTGTTTCCTAAGAATTTTCGAAAGAGATCTTTTCTGTTTCGCCCTATGAATCATATTGTGTAACAATATTCTTTTTGTGACTAGTAGAACGCTTGACAACTGATTTCTGCCGCAATTATAAAATTTACTGATAGCAAATTAAAGCGAATTGCACCAAAGACATTATCATCCAACACTTACCAAAGATTCTTTGGATAATGATAAATCTTACGTTCTAATTTAAACTGTCTACCAACACAGATATTTTATTATTCAATTTGCAAATTATACATTTGTCATCGCCAGTATGTAACTTGTCAAGAAATGGCAAAATCAGCTCAGGATAATGCAGAGTTCGAATGTTTATTCTTGTTCTACGGTTGTCTCCCAACAATTCCTGAAGAAAAGCGTTTCTAATATAAGATCTTTTTCAAGTGGTTTCCGATGACGCTGACAGGAATTCAGTTTTCAAGTTGATACTTCAGCAGGAAGCAGCGCTATTTGCATCGGGTCAAGACAAACTAAGTCGTCGTTATTCTCAACTAATGTAACTGTTGGTGAACCATCATTTACACTGAGCTTAACTTTAAATAAATATTCAAACTAAACTTCTAAAAGTACATTCGCATAAAGAATATATTCGATGAAAATATTTTTGGTTGCTTCGACAGCATTATTGGCTTTTTAAGTTAATGGACTAAACAATTCCTTATGTGTCTCGTAGGTAGGTCTATTTAGTCAATTAGTTGAATCCTAATGTTTCAGCATAACTTGTTTAAATCTGTACGAACACAGACTAAAGTGTATTGTTACCGTTTAAGCAGTTTAGAATATTTCAAAAAATATCATGCAATCTATTTCTATTTTATATCAATGTTAAAAGAGTTTGGAAGATAGAAAATTTTAGTTTATCGCAAACACAATGAGATAAAGTGTAATTGCTTATTTTTCATAGAGATATCATACAGCATTTTCAGTTATAATTGTTCCATATATAGAAATCAATATATGCAGTAACATCATGTATTACAAACTTGGTTAGTGATTACTCACGAGATGAAACTGACAGTCACCATGCTGGATTGATATTTTATGTCTACGTTACTTATATATATTGTGTGTGCATGTCATAATTATGTATGCATAACTGGGTGTGTTTGCTACGATTTTTCCCGTCGGCCCTAAGCTATGAACGTCTCTATGTACAGAAATATGAATAAACACAAACAATAAGAAATATTTAAAAGAGGAACACTTGCGCTGTGGAAAAGAAAAAAATGAGTCTCTCTCGGAACAATTAGTTCAAGCAACGGCCACAAATTACAAGTGTAAGCTTTTGGGAACGTAATTGGTTTTGCCATGCGAGGCTCTTACTTGGAGATAACTCCATATATCTATCGGCGGTACGTTAGTTCTCATGACAAATTCCTCGTCCGAGTGTAGTTTGGGATTTCCGGTGCCGTTGTGTCGTGCAGATGTGTCGTTCCTTGTCCGTCGATGTTATTCCTTTTTCAAATCTATCGTTATACGTCTGTTTAGATGCTAATTATTCTCTGTTTTATCGGTAGAGATAGGCTCAACAACAAAATTTTAGTTTCTCGATCTTCGGATTGATTGACCAAGGTTGAACCCTAAATTCTGATTTACAGATTCTGTTATTTTACTGAAATTATGTTCGGTCATTGGTTACGTTGCAGTGTCTAAGTTAACTTTAATCCTGTCTAGATCCATTCGTTCACGTGAAATATCTTCTTGATTATTGAAGGTGCGACATAACTACGAAAAGATTGATAGTCGTTAACTTATAGTTGTTATCCTTACAAATTCACGTATTCGCTAAAATTTAGGTAAAAAAAAACCTGCATAAAATACCCGTTATGCAAGACCCTAATTAATTCTAAAATCCGGGTCGATAGTCTACGCACTTCAATGGTTCTCCTCTATCGAAACCGTTTATACATAAATCGATGCTCCAATACATACATACATACATATATATATATATATATATATATATATATATCTATATATATCTATATATATATCTATCTATATATATATATATATATATATATATATATATATGTAATAGTGAGAAAGAGAAATACACTGCAATGCACATGATAAATATTCCCACACACAATTATATATATATATATATATATATATATATATATATATATATATATATATATATATATATATATATATATATATATATATATCCGTCCATACCAAGGTAAACAGTATAAAATTAATGCTCAATCTATATTCATTAGTTTTACTTAATAAAATAAAGGAGTCAATATAAAGTTTCCCATGCGGGAGCAAAGGTGTCAGAAGATTGGAAAATGGTGAATTGTATTCGTGAGAAATTTCTTAAGTTGTGAAGATTCAGGAAAGACTTGTCTGCTGAGAAAATATGGAAAGACATACAAAATGTATAGAGAGAAAAATAGAGAAGTCTAGAAAATTGAGTTTATGGAGAAAGAAGTTACATGAAAATCGCACGGAAGAATAAAGAGAAGATATTAAAAAAAATGTTACTTCTTGATTGGTAACGAGGGAGACAGGCAAGCAAAGAGGCAGGAAGTTGAAGATGAAAAATATCTTTTTAAGGATAAAGGAAATGGGTATAATGAAACTTGGAAGGGAAAGTAAAAAGGAATAATAGGGAAGATAAAAGTAATAATAAATGAAAAATGAAAAACATAGAAAACAGATTAAAGATTAGAAATTAGGGAAAAAGAGATAAACAGCAATAGAAAATGAATGCTTCTTAGAAAAGTAATGAAAATTAGGTAAATAGATGAAAAAGACGGATACAGGAAATCTAAAATAAAAGAACAAATGAAGGCACTCAAAACAACCAAATTCTGCCACAAACCAAGTGAAAATAAGAAAAAATAAAAACAGGAAAACAAAACAAAAACATCAAGAAGCCGGTAATATCGGATGTAATGCATAGAAAATAGCAAGAAACGGAAGGAAATTTATACCATTTAAAGACTGAAGATTAGAATCAATTTTTAGTCAGTGCTTTAAATACGACCAATGAAAAAAATGTCTGCTGAACTGAAAAAATGAATGATGAAATCAATGAAATAAAAAATAAAACAAAAGAAATCGGGCATAATATGATGATGTAATGGCTTTTAAAACACCAACACGGCTCTTGATAGAAACAGTAAACAGAAAGAAACCAAAAGGAAATTTCAGGAATAAATTCCTACATATAGGCAAATGAAGAGATAAAGAAAAATCACTTAGAATCTAAATCTAATATATATATATATATATATATATATATATATATATATATATATATATATATATATACATAAACAAACTATTTTTGAAAATGACGTCATCTTGGTCACCCCTGATGATGGGTACAATTAATGCTGGTTGATTCGTTTTCTACAGTTTATCAATCCTTTGCAGGTTATTTAAAACGTTTATATGTTTAAAATGTAAAAATATTTTTAGATAATAATGGTTTTGTGATGTAAGGTTGACTAATTAACATATAGCTGTGAGTTAGAAGTGAATTCATACCTTTCCCAGTGGTATTTGCGCGTAACCGAATAGCAAAACTTGGGTCTCCAATTAACAATCTGAGCCATAATTTATTACATCACCCTCACATCCAGGCTTTTATCATCTGGGATTCCTAAACAGTCACTCATCTAGGTACTGATTAGGCTTGACATTGCTTAAATTCGGTTATTCTACAAGAACCGGTGTTTCAACGTGCTATAGCTGTATGTCTGTATAATTAAACGCTGCTGTATATTATTTTGATAAAAGCTTACGTTTATTGATCTTTGAATTGCTTGTTTTTCATATTCTTAAGCATACTGCCACAAGTAAGTTGTGGTGGCCAAATAATACATATCTTATTATATAGGAAAAGGTGATATGTTCTGACGTAGGTGGGCATATTCTATCGTAGCACATTTTATACTCGGGTTGTATACTAACTTACGCAACCGTCATATTTATACCGAGCTTAGAACCTGAATACACAGTGAGCAGCTACATCAGCTTAGAATATGTCACAGGGAGAGATTTGTGTAAATCAAGAAAAAGTGGATTGACCAATAAAATATCTTTTGCTGAAAATGCAGAATGTTAAGACATGAAAACAACCAAACAACCACCTTTTAAGTAAATTCACAAAATAGATTTAATTTAGGGGATAAAGTACATGAAAACTGATCTCGCAAATTAATCTTTAATAATCCATGTGGAGCTGACACCTGAGCTTGAGAACTTTATGAGAATTCATCCAACACAACTTAGAAAACAACAGACGAGATGTGGAGTTATGTTATTTTATAATCTATAATTCCCTTAAAAGCCAATTTAATACGCAATTAGATTGTACCACGCTTGAATACAATTACGTGTTTTCCCTATCAATAAAAATGCACAAAAAATCTAAACTGAAACAAACAAAATTCAATCTATTTAAAGGATACGCTTAATAGCATTGACAACGATTATGTGCAATAGATTGTAGTTCCTAGTCAGTTTCATGTAATTTGATCCAAACAATTATAATAGGCGTGGGAATTAATTAAAATATCAAAAAACGTCAGCAACAAAAACTACAGTTTACGTATATACAATATTATTTCCTTCCGATATCTATAAATGCGATAACTGAATGGAATCTATCTCAAGGGCATTTGCTTTCACTTTCACACAAGGGAGAAAATGTCGATCTAACTGGTATATAAATTTAGAAACTCGATCTGAAGTAGAGAAGAAATCAATCAAAGAAAAGTTTTAGAAAATTCTTAATAGATAAAAGCAAGCTCCCATTGGCTTTTATCCGTTTTTATGGTGGATAGTAAATTTCAACACTGAATCAAGATCAAGTAAACATCAATGCCGAGCGACGTCATGTCAAATCGGGACTCTTTAAAGCATTTATTTATATCGCAAGCTTATTGAATCGGAGCGGCCTTTCTGCTGTCACAATACGGATTTCAAAACTCCCGTTACGTCAGATACGCCCTTGAAAAGAGGAATCGTTTGGATGAAACAGATATTTTTAACAAGTGAATATTTGCGTATTCTTGACATGACTTCTTGCTAAGGTAAGACTGATACTGAGCATTCATTTACCTGGCAATTCACTAACCGACTATTATAAATCATTTCATGCGGAGAGAAAGAAATACGTCTTTAGAAATGTGAAGGTTATTTGGTCAAAGTAATCTCGACTGGCAAAAATAGTACTTTTTTTCATTTTGTTCTTTTAAACTTATTTCTTATACTGTTTAAGATGTTGACGACAATATGTTCAGCAGGTTTATATATATATATATATATATATATATATATATGTATATATATATATGTATATATATATGTATATATATATATGTATATATATATATGTATATATATATATGTATATATATATATGTATATATATATATGTATATATATATGTATATATATATATGTATATATGTATATATATGTATATATGTATATATGTATATATGTATATATATATATATGTATATATATATATATATGTATATATATATGTATATATATATATATATATGTATATATATATATATATATATATATATATGAATATATATATATATATATATATATATATGAATATATATATATATATATATATATATGTATATATATATATATATATATATATATATATATATATATATATATATATATATATATATATATATATATATATGATGAAAATGTGGAAAAGACAAAGCAAAATCCGAATATGTGAGTTTACTGTTTTTATTTTGTTTTTGTTTTTGTTATTCTGTCGACGTCAGACGTTTCGGTCAAATAGACCTTCTTCAGGACATGGTCAATGGAGACATATTTATATTAGATTTAAGTTAGATGAAGAGACGATATATACAGGACTGGTCAGAAACAGAAAAACTGAAATTTTAAAGTCAGAGTATTCTTTCTTGGAGTCGGATACGCTGGCGTCACGTGGGCGGCGCTACGATAACCTGCTTCCAGGGAAGAGATTGTATCCTAAGTGGAAATTGGGGGGGACTTATTTAAAACTATAGCTTATCGGTACGTTTGTCAAGCATTAATCTTGCTAGAATACTTGATATATTAAAGAAACCTTGTCGGGTGTTTATTGTGTGTGAGGTGGCTATCATGCCAGCCTCGTAAGTCTGCCTAAGTTTTTTATTGTGGATATATTTTAAAATCTTCACAGAGTCGAAATCAAAATTGTGATCAGATTTGGCTGTGTACAACCAAAGCACTACTTAGATTACCGAGGCGAATATCTCGTTTATGTTCGGAAATGCGAGATTTCAATGACCTACCTGTCTCGCCTACATAACTCAAGTTGCAGTCTCTGCATGGCACCTGATAGACGCAAGCATCGGATGTAATATGCTGTCTGCTGGTATTGTTTAATATACTACGGATAGTTTTAGTGGGTAATGTAGTGGTTTTAATTTTTAGCGCGTTTAGATTGTTGGAGATGTGTTCGGTCAGAGGGTTATTCGGTAGAAAGATGCGGCCAATAGGATTATCAGGGGAAGCTGAAAGTGTGCCTCTCTCCACCTTTGATGTAGTAGTAGTAGTCGGTATGTTGTTATGTACTGATGAACGAATTTTCAAGGCGTTATGCTTAGCGCCGCGTATTAATTGTCTCGGATACGAAAGGCTCGAGAAGGTATCCTCGATATAACTAAATTCGTCATCTAAATATTTTGCTGAACAGATTCGAAGAGCTCTCAAGTAAACTCCAATAATAACACCTCTCTTAGTCCTAGTATCATTGTGAGACTAAAAGTGTAAATAGTCGTTTTTGCATGTGGGTTTACGATATACTTTGAATTCTTGTTTGTTATTATTTCTAGTAAGTAGTATGTCTAGAAAAGGTAGAGAATTATTCGATTCAAGTTCGTGGGTAAATTTTATAGTAGGTTCTATTCTATTCAATCTATCAGTGATTTTGTTTAAATCATGTTTCTGTGGGTAAATGAATAAAATGCCATCGATGTAACGGAAGTAATGTGTATCATCAGGGATTATATATTTGAAAGGTCCGGACTCAAGAAATTCTAGAAATATGCATGCTAGGAATCCAGAGAGAGGACTACCCATTGGTAAGCCAAATTTTTGTTTGTAATAGATATCGTTATGCTGGAAGTAACAGTGAGATGTGCATAGGGTGCATAATTTGATGCATGTTGAGATGGGGATAGGTAGCTTAAAGTCAGTTTTCTTATGGTGGTTCTCTAACCGTTTAATGCATTTATCCACAGGTATATTAGTGAATAGGGATTTAACGTCTAAGCTGGCTAGGGATTTAAACCTGACATTCCTCTAAGGCCCATTATTTCGGGCATAGGCTCAGCCCCTCATAACATTGCTAGGTTTCTAACTAAATTTCTCACCCCAATTCTGGGCACCGTAAGTCACGCGCATATAAAGAATTCAGGCGCCCTTCTCAATAAGTTAAGCAATATTGACATAGTAAACAAATCCCTAGCCAGCTATTATATTCTCAGCGTTTCGGCCGTTTTACATTCCGACCATCTTCCGGTGATATACGTTGGAATTTCGAACCGAACACATATCCCAGTGGATAAAACGTTGGTTGATGTGACTGTGCGATTTGACCCAAAGAGTTGTGAGCACAATACGTGAAGAGGTGAAGCAAAACTTGGAGAGTTGAGTTACTAAAGGGAGATAGCTAAAACTGAAATATCCAGAAACGGCATGACACGCGGAACTGGAACAATCTACCCTGGTCGACGAATTAAAGGATTCGCTTCAAAATTCCAACACATATCCCCTGAAGATGACCGGAGCGTACAACAGCCGAAACGTCGTGAATATAACATTAAAAACAAGGACAATATTCAGAAAAATGTAAATAGTGTAAATATTTTAGATATGTTAAAAAATGAGGAAAATGCAGGATCCATTCACATGAAATCATGTTATATCGAGATATTTATCTCACGAAATATGCGTTTCCAGATACTTTTATAAACTAACGAGGAAAACAAATTAAAATCATAGCTTGCAACAGAAGTATGAAATAACCTCCAGACTGAAAAGTACAAACATTACAACAAAAGTTCAAAACTTAAACAAAATAATATTGTCAGTGAATTCATTTTCCCACCTGACGAATTTCTCAATAATAACAATCCAAACAAAACGTACCTTGGTTACACAACCACTACATTATTTCACCCATTAACATGCCAGTAATCTGACAATAGTACAATCGAAATGATTACAAATAATATAAATATCATACATCAAATAAATTTTACAAAGCAACTATAAATCCTATAAGAAAAAAACAAACCGACAGTAATAAAATGTTATCAAATGTTGTAACAATTGTATTATTCGTCATGAATGATAGGGAAAACACGCTACAACATAACCTGTAAACATGAGATACTTCTAAAAAACATCATGACACACGAAGATATTATATTTCAAAAAATGAGGAAAATGACAGTATGAGATACAAATTCTAAAATTCAAATGTACATTCTGGGAAATTTGTATTTAAATTTAATTCGAAAGACAGAAAAATGCTACGAAATATAGAAAAATTAAAATAAATAAAGAATTTTCATTGATACTGATCACTAACGAAGCCTAAATAAATCAAAATGGCTTCACAAATACACCATATACGTACACACACACACACACACACACACACACACACACACATATATATATATATATATATATATATATTGCTAAGAAAAAATAAAATTTATTTTTTATAGGCATTTGAAAATAAAAAAATAAGAGATGAAAACTCAAACAAGACAGACCAACCGGTTTCCTTCCCCAGCTCATCAGGTTCGACTGGGAACATAATAATTTACTTCAAAATTACATTTACTCGCACAAACACCCTACAGACAATTAAAACATTAAAAAATGAAATGATTAATGGTATGAGGGAAGACAAAAATAAACGACGCAAATTTGCGCAGCAAAACAAAAAACAAGAAGGTAGGGGAAGAAGAGGAGGAGAAAGGAATGGGAGGAGGGGAAATGTATGATTTACGAGCACTAGAGTATAATAACGTGTAGTCAAAGGAGACAGTCTTTTTGCTTACAAAGAGACGGTTCCCTGGACCGTATGTACATAGACTCCAGTGCACGTAAATGAAAAGGAGAGTGCGAACTAGCCAGAACAGTGAACCAGTTCGAACTAAAATGTATTGCGCAATCCCTGCTATTTATGAGATGTTCAGTAATAGCTGACCCGGAAGTATTCACCAGCTGGCACTTACGGGCATCCGGATTAAGAACTCGTAATGGGACATGCTGCCTAATCCTACAATCCAAACGCTAGGAAGTTCTTCCTATGTAGTTCCTACCACAACCACAATTAAATGAATAGATCACCGAGGAAACATTATGGGGAGGAAGAGGATCCTTACGCATAGAGGGAAAGGCAGAACGAGTCGCAAAATGAATCCATAGTTGAGCTGAAAAATAACACAGTTGAACAGCAGACCAATAAAAGGAAGCCGCAGGTAAATAGGACATTTCTGAACTAAGTATTTATTATCCTTCCGAAAATTAATAATCTTATCACGCATGGCATTATCAAAAGTATCACTAGGATATGCATTTTTTAAAAGGGTGCAGCGGATAAAATCCAATTCATGATCCAAATATTGTTCACTACAGATCATCAAGGCCCTGTGAGTTAAGGTCTTAATGAGATTAATTTTATGCTTTCTGGGACAAAATGAGTCCCACCGCGTATACAAACCAGAAAACGTTGGTTTGCGAAACACCGAAGTAAGAAATTGAGAAGGAGTCCGATGCCCAAGGAGATCAAGAAAAGAGAGACAAGAATTAGACTCCTTTTCAATGGTAAATTTCAAAGATGAATGAAGTTGCTTCATAACTGAGAGGAAGGAATCGGCTTCAAATTCACTATTAAGTTGAGTTTAGCTTTAATAATTTTATGTACAGACAGATCGATGGGGTTACGATGGGCTCACTCCTGGGTCCCGCTTTAGCCAACATTTTTGTGGGTTTTCACGAGTAACCCCTCCTCACTTATGACAATGCACCGTCTATGTACCTGCGGTATGTGGACGATACATTCTGTCTTTTTAATAGTGAATTGGAAGCCTATTCCTATTACTTTTCATTTACGTGCACTGGAGTCTATGTACATACGGTCCAAGGAACCGTCTCTTTGTAAGTAAAAAGTCTGTCTCCTTGGACCTCACGTTATTATACTCTAGTGCTTGTAAATCATACATTTCCCCTCCTCTCATTCCTTTCTCCTCCTCTTCTTCCCCTACCTTCTTGTTTTTTTGTTTTCTTTTTTCTTTCTCTGCGCAAATTTGCGTCGTTTATTTTTGTCTAACCTCATACCATTAATCATTTCATTTTTTAATGTTTTAATTGTCTGTAGGGTGTTTGTGCGAGTAAATGTAATTTTGAAGTAAATTATTATGTTCCCAGTCGACCCTGATGAGCTTTGGGAACGAAACCGGTTGGTCTGTCTTGTTTGAGTTTTCATCTCTTATTTTTTATTTTCATAATGCCTATGAGAAATAAATTTTATTTTTTCTTAGCAATATTACGGTTTTGTACCTCCAACAATTTATTTAAATATATATATATATATATATATATATATATATATATATATATATATATGTATGTATGTATTTATGTATATGGGTAATTCCATACGATCTCAATCAATAGTACATAGGCACCATGTTTTCCAAAATATTTTGTTAAGGCGTTATAGTTTATTTCAAAATAGCTTGATCTGCCTAATCTTCACTTTATAACTTTATATTCTAAGAAGATATCAAGTTGATATTTAGTAGTTATATAGCCTAAAGCATGGTGAAAGAACACCTGTCTTCATTTTCTATTGTCTTTACTTTTATCGTTATAGGGTGCTAACTATGGAAACAGATATTTCGTCGATTAGTTAAACCGTTAACAATAGAAAGAAATGAAGTTGATTATAATCACCTGATGACTTAAGTTGTGGACAACTTTGAAATATTTATTTTACAAGCGTTGACAAAAGTTTTTCAATCTGCTCGAATAAAATCAAATTTTAGGCGTTTTTTGAAACCTGGGAATATAGCGTAGATATTAAAATATATATTATTTTTAATATTACTGTAACTACTAAGGTGTAGTTCTTCCTGTTAAAGAAGAGATTCAGCTCTGCCTTAGGTATAGCTATTCCAGTCCACACCAATTTGACTGTCTTTACAGTTAATCTCTATATCTGCTACAAGCGATCTCATTCTAACAACCACATCCAAATTAATTCCTGTTGAGTTATAAGTCGCCCTGAAAATCCTTCACATCTGATAAAGATATGCTGAATTTCCAATACCCAGCTATTGTAGGTTTCAGCTAACATATTTATTGGAACCTCAACAAGACTATAGTCCACTCACTGAACGCTTGGACACCCTAAAACAGGAGTCGGCAGCCTTTTAGAGAGAACGGACTAGAAAGCTATGCAGTGTCTCGTGTGGGAGCCATGGTATCAAGTGTACTATAATAAATTGTATCGACCGCAAAACGCTCCGCCAGGAGGCTGCTTTGGTCTGGAGGATCAAATAAAAACAATGAAGTCAATGTTATATTATTTAAACAAGCTTCCTTATTCTACTGTAGGAATAACAGGATAACAACGAACACAACAAAAATCCAAATTCCTTACTACAAACAAAATACAGTTAGAAATGACAAATTATTTAATGCAACACTTGTTTTTGCTTGTTGTTCGATAACTTCTCCACATCAGGCAAAATATTTGTCGATGATAGGAGTAAAATATAATCCAAGATGGCATCACTCAACCTTGTTCTTAAACGCCTTTTAGTATATTTCATTTTCGAAAAAGGTTACTCACAAATAAGCATACCATAATTTCCTTCCAAATAATCATATAATCGCTTTTGCAGTATTCAATCGGCTTTTATGTTTTCCGCTTGGCAAATATATATTTCTTGTTGAAATCAGCAGTAAATTTGGAATTAAATTTGATTTCAAAAATTCGTCGCATTATAAAATCGATTAAACTGATATGTTTCTACCACTTGCTCTATAAATTACGTAGATAATTAGTGTCCATTTGTTATGTTTGCAGGCAGGACAACAACATTTCGCGTGCTGTATGTGGCCTGGAGTCCAGATTTTGCCGACGCCTGCCCTAAGAGATCCAAGTCACTCTCCTAAATGAATGCTGGTTGGTGTCGCTAGAATATTACATCGAACAAGCAACTTTTTTCTATTATTCCTTCCGACATTTTTCATAAACTGTTTATATCCGAATAAATATTAGAAGATCTATCGCCTCCTCAGTCTAAATTAGAATACAAGGATTTTATCACTCGCTAATATTACCCACTTCAACTTCGTTACAAAATATTTAAAAGAATTTCTGTTCCCGGGTGCCATTGTGACAATTTCTCATTTCTAACTTTTAGTACGCAGTATTTTTCTGTCCGATTCGTAAAGAAAAGTGGTTTACCTAGTCGAGAATATTTATTTTTAAAAAAGTGCTGAGAAGTGAAAATACTTCGATAAAATATCCCCAGAGTCACTTGCAATGAAATGGGTTCCTTGTGTAAAACATATATCAACACAGAGGCGTTAACTGCGAAACTGAATTTAAGCATCGACCATTCATCGTAGCTAAGCAATGACCCATTATTGGTTTACTGGTGTTATACAAGTGCAAAATATATGCCGGGGTGAGAAAACTAATCGTCAGTCGCGTAGAACCTTTCTCACTTTCATTTTTGACGGTGCCATCATGGGATAAGCTGTTTCTCGGACAAAGTTAACTTACCAGCCCGAAACAGGAATGGCTGAACAAAAGTAAGGGCCGTCCCGCAACGGATGAAACTATTTTATATCTTTAACATTTGCATTACCCTCTGCAAGCAGAGGCGACATTTTAAATGTTGTCTCCTCTGAGAATCTACGTAAGTTATGAAGACAATGTTGTTAAGTATCAGATGACAGCCACATTATACTAAACGTTGCTTATCTGGATTCTTTTGCAGGTAGTATTTACGGGGTGGAGTTTCTTGCCCCACGCGCAACCGATATTAAATTCATAGTTATTCTACAAGATAAGGAGTTAGCCATGACAAATGAAAACAGTCTGTCTTGATATCAAATTAAATTATTTAATTAAGTTTATTTAACTAGATAAAAACAAAATATATAAAAATAAAATATATGAATAGAAATAATTAAAATTAAAATTCCTGGTTTCCTTTAACCCTCTCTCTCTAAACTTCTATACTTCTCTCAACCTACTAGGAGGCAACCCTCAAATAAAAAGCAAGACAAGAAAATGAACCTGGGCCTAATTAGTTGTGATGAAAAATACTAAAAATCAGGGTGGCTCCACGCATAACTTCCTTTATAAAAATATGTAATAGGAAGGAACGTCGGAAAATAAAATAATTTTAGACAATAAAAAAATGGCAAAAAGAAACTTTTGATGTTGGGAGAAACCAATTTTCGAGCCTGAATCCCGAACTTGGTCAAAAAGATATAAACCTGACACTTTTGGGCCAAAAGCAGAAGGGTCGACAGAGGAGAATGGAACATAAGAAAGCTATCGCGTAGAAACCAGTCATGCAGGGCTCAAAAGAAGCAGTTGCCATCGGCTAAATATATTTCTACCCTGCTCAGAGCAGAGAAAACACAGTAAGTACATTGACCTAATTTCTGATATTACTACTACCACTAGAATGGTATTACGACACACTATTACTAAAGGACATTTCTCCAGACTGTTACAATATACGCCTTATTAACGAACTTTTTGCGACATCGAATACCAATGGACTCACATATCACTCATCAGAAAATAAATAAAAATATATTATTTATTTTAAACCCATGAGTCAGTACATTTTAATTCCGAAATCCCGATAAAATAATTACCCTACCATCTGTCAACACTGGTGACTCCCGACGTGAATACACTTTACGACAGAACTAAAAAAGTACTAGATAACCATAAAAAGTAGTGGAGAAAAAGATGAAACTACTTTTAATAAGACTCAGAAAAAAGTAACAATAGCGATAGAATTAACCCAGGGTTCAACCCTCCTTATAATAACACTGTTAAAACAAATATAAGAAAATATTCTTAAAATTTCTCACATGTCTCTTTGTTGCTGTCGTCGAAACTTCTAAATTGTGTAGCTTCATATCGTAATTGTTATGGCTTGATCATGTTGATATTGGGCACTCTTTCTTGCATAGGTGTGTGTCTTGAGCATTTTCTTTTCAGTTTTGTTCATTTTATTTGTTTTATTGTCGGGGTTTCTCTATGAGTTCGTATTTATTTTATTTTTTTATCGATATTTCATTTATGTTTTTGGTGTTTTATTTCTGTTATAAAACATTTTTTTTCACTTTTACTTTTCTTCTTCCAAGCCCCTTTTCATATGGGATTTTAAACATGTTCTTCTCTCCTCGATGACTTCGTCGGAAGTCGTTAAAAGATAAAAACAACAGAGTGGTAAGTTGAAGGTAATAAAAAGAAAGCTGTGACATTCCGGTAAATCCTTGTCAGAACAGTGATAAGGAAAAGGCCTTTCGAAGTCGTGCAAATAAAAAGCCTTCACAGACGAACATAAAGGGAAAATCCGGACCCAAACAACAGGGGAATAGAAACGTATATATTCACCCTCTCCTTGCTCTATCAAATGGAATTTTCATAAGCTCTAAAGGTTCTGAACTGAAGTATTTTAAAATTATTATATACTGGATATTCCTCATTTCCCCATAAACACGCGTGCTCGTACACACATACACGCACGCGCGCGCGCACACACACACACACACATAGAGACCTTACAATAAACAACTTAGCTAATGCACTAGTAATACATAGGAATAAATTCAACCATAATTTTGATTTTAAAAATGCTATACTTTTAAAAAGAAAATAACTCATTCAGAAGAAAAATTTTAGAGAGCGTCACCATTTTAGAGAGTGTTACCCAAATATTAATCTACGCTCAGGTTTTTCCCTATTTAACCTTTCTTAACAAAATGAATGCTCTCACAAACCGCCAACACAGATATACTGATAATATTCTCCACGCGTGACGTTATTTTCAGTTAACAATATGAAAATCGCATTTCCTACATTCCAGTTGCTAAGAACACTCTGTCTTTTGTTTTTATTAATTTCCTTGGTTAATTAAATTCATTTCGTTTTTTGCTTTGAGAAAGTCCACATTGGACGAAACGCGACAGCAATTAATTGTGCTTTCCTATTCTCATTTATATTTATAAAGATTGTCGTATGTATAGGTTAATTCTGAGAAATTTTCACACACACACACACACACACACTATATATATATATATATATATATATATATATATATATATATATATATATATATATATATATATATATATATACATATATATATATATATATATATATGTATTAGAATACTACACCGAAAACATGTCAAAATCGCTACACAATTGCAGTCGTATTTCGATGCATATCAATGCATCTCACCAGGCGAGTGAACGATTTATTTAGATTTAAAAGCAAAATACCTCTTTTTGTATGAAAAGGGATAAAAAGGCGTTATAAGATTTGTGGGCTTTACTCTGAACAACCAATCAAATCTGACCTATGCGTTAAATTAAAACCAAGCGAAGAAGCAAAAATTAAAAATTATTTTTTATAAATTGGTCATGTCCCGTATATTGGCAGCTAACGGCCAACTAAAACGGATGCAAATGGTTACATAAATTATGCAAACTAAACAATGCCGTTTCCCAAGAAATTAAAATGAGGTAATTTAATAAAATGCTAAACAATGTATATGCTTTGTGAAATTCCTACATGAGAAATGTTATATTTGACAAATAATTCGCTTCTTTAAGAATCTAGAAAATAATTTGAACATATAATTATTTGGTAAATTAATCTGCAATTGTTGAATAAATATTCTTCATATAAGATGTTAATAACACAAAGCAATCAAGTTAAAGAAATTTTATTCTCCCGTTCTTTCTTTCATATTTTGTATATATCTCTTAACCTTCTATTTGTGTATACCAATAAACATTTACTTAATCTATTGATATTTGTCCTCGAGTCTTTATTCTTCCGCCTAAAAGAGAGAATGTCCGCTCTAAACTTTGAATCTGTTGCTGGTTTTATCGATTCTGTCACCTTTAACCATAACCTTTCCATGTGGGAAAACCGGAACAAATTTGCCACAGAATTTTGTCCCGCTAAATTCTGTAGTACGTACTTTTGCTACACCCTGTATTTACACACACACACACACACACACACACACACACAGACACACACACACACACACATATATATATATATATATATATATATAATATATATATATATATATATATATATATATATACATACATACATACACACATATATATATATATAATTTCCAATATTATCTTTCAGTTATTTCTGTCTTTCTCTTTTCTGTAGTTTTACAGTTAGTAATGATAGCAGTGTTTCGTGGTATGCTTAGTTTTGATGGATAAGCTTCTACCGACGAATGTCACTGGTATACTGTTATGCTAATTTCTTTCACAGATTATTTGTCTTAGTATTAATAAAAATATAATTATTATTATTAGTGAAAGCATAAAGCAGCCGCATTACTGTCAACGAATATATAACAGTGCTCTGGAATTTCTCTGTAGGTCGGGATATGTACTCACGATATCTGTAAAGAATTACGTAGGAAATGCATTTTTACTCATTGAAGTCTCAATCTCTATTGATTTGAACGGGTTGGTCAATTTTTTTAAAAAAACATAGTAAATACAAAATCTTAAAATTGAAATTCAGCAAATGTATCATCTCAAAACAACAAATACCATCGTGATCGAAGCTTAAGGGACTTTTTCACAAAATACTTGGAAGCCTCCATCTCTAAAACGAATCCAGGTAAACAAAATGCTCAGACGTAAAAAAGTTACAGGAAAAATTGTCATGGTAAAAATGAAACAAGATAAGTTTAGCAGACGGCAGAAAAAAAATAAAAAAATAAAAAAGCCTTTGATCCCAAAAGTGGTCAAAATGCAAATAATAAATAAACTCAAAATTTAAGGAACTTTAATTCAAATTTTAATATTAAATCGAAACTTTATTCACATAAAGTCGGGTCTTAAGGGATACTAGAACTCCCTAACTATGAAATATACTGAATATATGACATCAACGTTGCAAGAAAACTTTTTTGTCCGGCTTAAATTTATCTTTGGTGTACTTACGTTTTGGCAGAACCTTTAAAGAAACACTCTCCTAAAGTCTTTTTTCATCTAAAGTAGAATCTTTCGGGATACTAGGACTACCTAAGTGTGGATTACATTGAATATGTAACGGTAGCCTTTGTAGAAAAAGTTTTTTTAGAGGTTAGATCGTTTTGCTATAAATTTCTGCTGCAAACTGACTAGACATATATTTCACAAGATTTAATTTTAAGTTAATATTGAGAATATCCGTTTTCTACCCCATTTTCACATTTATTATTCGAAATATATTGCTATCATTTATGTCAAATTATTGTCTCTTGTGGTCTCCTGTTGAAATTTGAGGACAAGCATATTCCAAACATATTAATAATAATAATAATAATAATAATAATAATAATTATTATTATTATTATTATTATTATTATTAAACAAGAACTGATTATCTGTCCACCGCACATGTCTGTGTATAATTTTGACTGAGCATATGTAATATATATGACTGTGTTGTGCGTGAGTGACTTAAATGCGCTTGTGTCATTTAACGCGCGCGCGTGCGTGCGTGCGTGCAATTTGAAAGATTTTGAAATATGACCTTGGAATAGTATATTCCCTACTATTTGGTCTGGGCTGAACAATAATGTAGCAGACAAGCAAGAAACGTTAATTTTTGAATCCTAAAATCACCAGGTAATTAAAATATTTTATTGAACTTTTTGGTAACTATTCTATAACAAAGACAATTGTAAAGTTGTTTTTTTTTTCGTTTCTTTTTAATGTTGTACAAATATTTTATGTATGTCATTGATTTAAAATATACATACGTACATACATATACCATTCCAATGAAACTGTGTTGGGGTGAGGTGTTAATTTCCGTTTTCGTCTGGAAGACAAGAACGCGAAGAGTTTAAACCGGCCCTTAGAAGTCATTTTTAAAACTCCTTCTTCAATTAAACTGAATATATTTTCTAATAAATATAGTATTTTAAACTGACAAAAGTGTTAGGTTGTTGTTTTTATACATTTTCCATGCATATATGACTGTATGAGAATTGCTGCTACTTTTGCATTGTTATGATAATATATATTATAATAATCAAAATAATTTAAATGTTATTTGTGTTGAATAATTTTACTATATTATAATAATGATTATATATGACATTTTGCACATTCTGACTGCATTCTTGTATAAGATCATGAGAGAAATGAAAGGATTCTAGGTCTTAATCCCCATAGGGAGTTGACTTGTTTATATGTTGTTATTATCCATTGAGAGTATGTATTAAAGGAATCATTTTACAACAGAATTGATAAATCACAAATATTTTCATATTGATGCACTAAAAAACATTTAATTTACATCCATTGACTAAGGTTGTAAATTGAATAAACTCCAAAGATTCAGACGATTACCATTTAAAAATGCAAGTTATTTAAAAAATAACTCTTCAAAATAATTTACTTAACGGGTTTTTAAATAACTCTTTTAAAGTGATGGTAAAAACATTGAATCGCCACTGATTCCCTTTTTGTTTTGGAAAATTAAGGATACTTTTTACCAAAGCTTTATTATTTCAAGAAAAATTTTATTCTAACTGACGTCGGACGGAAAAGGAAATAAAAGATGAATATTTATGTTTTGACAAAGAACGTTTATAGATATTCAAATAAAAATTATTTCTATTTTACATCTTTCATATGTATGTATTTTTTTATTTCGTCAAAGTCAGTAATTTCTTTCCTTTAAATGATCAATTAAAAGACATGTTAAAGTTTTATAAACCGTATTTTCTTGTGTATAATATGATTCAAGTACTATATGACCCCTTGTTTCGGAAGTTAAAACAAAGAATACATTAAGTCCTTGATTAAAATACGACGACATATTATCCATTAAAATCTCTATGTCGTATACATATTTCATTAAAATATTTAATTTTTCACGATATTAAAGAATAGAAATGAAGCGGATGTTTAGCTGTTGCATCTCCCTTCTCCTAATTTCTATTTCAAAACATATTTTGAAATTTTCAGTAAAAGGTGATAATTAGGCATAACCGGGAATACATTTTAAGGTGTTAATTATTCTATCATACTATTCTGTTTGGTATGACTTTAATATATTTCTGGAATCGTTTTTGTCAATATTAATTCACCCCAATAAATTATAAAATTTAAATAAAAGTTTGTTTGTTTTTATTAAATTTTAGCACTCTTTTGAAATTATACATTGTAAATCAAAGTTTAACTTTTTTTTAATTATAATTCCGACACTCCTTTAAAATTATAAAGTTTAAAACAAAGTTTGTTTTTTAATTAAATTTTTGGCGCTGTTTTGAAATTATATTTTTTAAATCAATTTTTTTGCCTCACAACTCCAACCCTCAGAATGTAAAATTACTAAAAATCTGAGAGCTATTCACATTTAGAAAGTGCGGATGATATTCAAGGTACATACAAGGATTTTTTTACAATATAAAATTTAAAAAAATCTGATTCGGTTTGTTTATTGTAGTAAGCACGAAAATTGACCCTACATAATAGTGCATCCTAGTCGCTCAGGTTTGGGAGCGATCGAAAAGGTCAACCCAATCCGTGTGGAACGGAGGGCTTTGCTCTGGAAGAATTTGGTGTGAACTTTTGGAAATATATATTCTTTTTTTATTTTGAGGTGAATTAATGTTCTGGGGCGAATCAAAAAGACAAAATCATATTTCTGTATATCAAAAAACCATGAAAAAATCTCTTTAATTAAAAAGAAGAGAGAAACTTTATAAAAGACAAGACAATCAAAATATAAACAAACTTTATTTTGTGAGTAAAACTGAAACAAACATGGTCAATTACTCTGATTCCCAAATAAGAAATATTTCCTACATATCAAATACCCTTGTAAACAATTGCCAACATTACTGAAAACGGGTAATTGTGTATAATACGCCAACACTTTTTGCCTTTAATTTTCACTCAAAATTCCTCGTATTATGCACAAGAAAATATAGTAATGTTTTATTCCCTCTGTTAACAAGTCATATTTACGACTTACTTTTCTGACGCTATTGACAGTACGATACTTTTTATATATTTGACATTTATTTATTTCAGGCGTGACTAGGTTTTTACTGTTTCCTGCGTCTCTTGATTTATTTAATATATTACACCAACATCGGTTGACATATTGGTTTCTTTCTCACCGACCTTACTTTTATTTCTATTTTGTACTCTCTAAGCATATGATTTTTTTCACTTCTCTGAGAAAAAGTGTGTATGTATCGATCAGTGGTTGCAAAAGTAGAGTCATATTAGATCCCCATATTTCTTCGGAGTTTCTAAACACAATGCAAGTCTGATGATTTAATATATCTGGATGAAATATGGGGGAGTACGAAAAAGAAAGGTGACGAGAGTAAAGTCAAGAACAACAAGAAATCGACCAGAAAAGAAAAAAGAAGTAAAGAACAAACTTGATGGATATGATGACAAAAGATCAGTAAGAACATGTGAACAAAAGGGAAAGAAAGACCAACAATGATAAGAAAGATAAATAAAACTGAAAATTAAAAGACATAAAGATCGGTAGTAGAGGGAAGTTTAGAAAATAATGAACGAAACGAAGAAAAATCGAAAAATTAAATGTATATGAGTGTATTTTCAATGTATAGGTAGGAAAATAACTAATTTCGGATCTATCTATCTATCTATCTATCTATCTATCTATTTATCTTGTTAAATCGTTTTGTCCAAGCAAGGGGATAATGCCAGAAGCACTGTGATACAGGGAGTTATAGATAATGAGAAGATTTTAGCGATGGAAGGGCAATAAAGGAACAGGGTTCAGTTATACAGATTTTTGAAGATTATATATGAAAAGGAAAGAAGAAATCGAAAAGTGCGAGAAAATTTAACTATTATAATAGAAGTGTCGATTGCATCTACTTAGTTCAAGTAAAACAATATAGTCGCACTACGCTTAATAGTAGTCGAGTCATTAGGGAAAAAGAGGTCATCAGAACAGTTGTCATGGAAATGTTTGCAGAAAAGACAGAGGGAAGCCAGGTCAAGTCGGTGAGAATGTGAGTGACATCGAGATGCTAGATGAGGATCGATTACATTACAGATTCTTTGAATTTTGTCAAGAATCTTGAAATTTACATCAGGAGCACCAAACCAGATGTGGCAGTAATATTCTTCGCCGTATGCAGGTAGAAATGATTCTCCGTGGTGATTATATGCAAACAGTTTTGTTTTTGAGCATCATACTCTTAGGGGAGAGATCACGCCCGGTAATGGTTAAGGGAAGGCTAGCAAGTAGGAGCAAATATTAGATATTGCAAGAAATGCTTAGATCTACTTGAAGAAGAGGAATCATCCAAGATACAAATTCTCACAATCTATATATCTATTTATCTATCTGCTCAGACACACACACACACACACACACACACACACACGCATGCGCGCGCACGCACACACACATATATATATATATATATATATAGAGAGAGAGAGAGAGAGAGAGAGTGAGAGAGAGAGAAAGGGAGAGAGAGAGATATTTTGGAAAAACGAGAACAAATATACCTCCACTGTCCGTAAGATTCAATTAAAAAGAAACATCAATACAAAGTAGAGCTATATATGATTTATTTTAGGATGTTAAAACAAAAACATGTTAGAAATCGCTACACAATGGCTATTATGTTTCAAGAATACATATGTGTCGCCTGGGACACTGGTAAACCACTATAGCCCAAGGAGACACACTTGTAGTGTTGAAACATACTTGCCATTGAGGAGCGATTTTTAACATGTTTTTGTTTTAGTACCTTAAATAGCATTGCTTAACACTTTCAAGAATAATATAGGGAAAAATCAGCAAAGCTATACTAAAGCGATCCTGCAAATACTCTTGGAATACCACAGGGAACAAACAATGAAAGAATACTAAAGATGCTATCAATTGGTTCTCTAATATAAAAATTAAAAACGAATGCACCTTCATGCAATTCGACATCGCCCACTTCTACCCGTCGATCAGAGAAAACCTTTTAATGGCTGTTATAACCCTGGTCAAGAATTATTGCACCATCACCGACCAGGAAATCATCATTAAGCAAGCCCAGAAACACATGCTATATCACAATGATTCTATATGGAGCAAACAATTCATTCTAAACTTCTCTATAGCGGTGGTTGCGTTCGATTTCGCAGAATCTTGTGAATTAATTGGCATTCTGCTACTATTGAGACGTAGGTATATTTTCGATAATAAAAACACTGGTCTGTAAACAGACGAGGGAATTATCCTCCTACGTAACACCAATCCAAAGAAACAGACTGATTTAAGAAACAACTTATCAAATTCTTCAAGGATCACGGGCTGAATATCACCATTAACATCAACGTAAAGTTTTTCAACTTTCTGGACACTACTTTCGATCTATATAGATGAGTACACATACTTTATACCAAAGAGCTTTGTAACCATAAACACATTAAAACAATCTAATCTCCCACCAGTAATTTTAAATAACTTGCACAAATCTGTGCAACACAGACATTCAACTAACTCTAACAAAAATATTATTTTTGATAAATATAAAACTAAATATGTAGATGTACTAAATAAAAGTAAACACAAAGTTAAGCTAGAATACATTCCAAACATAAGTAAGAATTCTAAGGATAAACATAAGAATAGAAAATCCAATATAATTAAGTTTAACCCAACTTTTAACAGTAACGTCAAAACCAACATCGGTAGGATTTTCCTAAATTTAATTCATAAATATTTCAACCATAACGCATTACTCAAGAAAATCTTCAATAAGAACAATATTAAAATTAGCTACAGCTACACGAAAAACCTTGAGAATCACATAGCACGGCGTAATAATGAAACATTAAACAAATATTTAAACAACCTCAATAACAATATTAACACAGAAAAAGTGTAATTGTTGAAAGAACATTAACTGTCCAATAAATCATAAATATATGTATGAAGACGTCACCTACAAGGTTAACATTAGGCATAATGGTGAGACAAAATTCTATTTCGGTTGCACAGCTTTATTTCGGTTTCCACTGGGAAACCCGATATTATCACCATAAAATGACTTACCAATAAGCATTATGTAAATGCCACGGCACTCTCAAAATTTTAAGGGGATATTAAAACAGATGATTATACACCAGTAGTAAATTGAAAATTCGTCGCCAAATCTACACCCTTTTCCGACTGCGGCGAACGTTGTAACCTGTGTTTGCTGGAAAAAGTTTCATCCTCAAAAAATATTAATGACCAAAATCTACTTCATATACAAATTGAACTTATGTTAACTTATAATCTCAGAAAACACCCTCCTAAATTATTTTAATTGTAGATAGATAAATTATCAAAATATCACATACCCATTACGTATTTTAGGTCACATATTAATACTTAACGAGCTACACTGCATTCCTCTTTTCTCCTTTAAACTTTAAGCTTGCTTGCATTTGTTTTGTTTTTTTGACAATCGACGCCTATCTGCACTCTACATTTTGAATTTACACCCCAATAATATATTAAGTTTATATTAAATTCGAGCTTTGAATCTGCGTTTAATTTTCATCCCCCACCCCGTGACACCCAGCATTTTCTTTAAAACAACCGTAATAGGCCTTCCTTCACCAGTCCGTGACTGATGATTTAGTAAAACCACGTTCAATAACATTTCAAAGTTAAGAATTTTTTTTAATTTTTAATTTTTCAATATTTCCTGGATCATTTTCCTTGTTTCCGGTGAAATTTTCAGTATACATATTTCTATGCTTGAAATGAGCAACAATTATTGTCCGAGTTTCGATCCGAAATTTAAAGAATATAACTTATTAGATCGAATAATGATTTAAATGCATTAACGAAGTGGATTATGTATTCAAAGATTTGTGGTGCAGAAGGAATCCCTATTTTAGCATCCGGTAAACATTCTGCTTTTGTTTCTATGTATATATGCGATGATTTGCTGAAAGGTTCTCAGCCTAAACAGAAGAATGGCCAAGAACTCTGAAACATATGCCACATATTTTTCACCTTTAGTAACTCTTACGCAGAATTCTAATATTTACTCAAGAGTATTGATCCGGGTAACATTCACTACCATCTCATATCGTGTCACATGTCATGGGAGCAATAAACTCGAAAACTAGCGGCATGGAAATGTCCAAATGTACATCAGTTGTGATTTCATATCTGGTAAGTCAATCAGAGACGAGGTTATTCATGTCAAGATAACATTATCAGATTTCGAACAGTGAATGATCGTGGGTACTACTAGATGGATGAGACATTCTATTTCTTAAATTATGGGGACATTTGAATCCCTCACTTATTGGCAGGAAATGCATGACTGAAGTCATTACTGCAAACCGTGGACAGCGCAGTGGCTGAAAACTAGAGTGACCAGAGGCATTTGGATAGAATTGTGTGCAGTAACAGGAAAACAGATGAAATCAAACCACATTTAATGCAAGAACTAACAGGCGTATACATAGCTTTAAGATTGTTTTTTGGCCTTAATATTTTCTTTTTGTTTGTGGTGTGTCTGTTTATCATTTTTTAAATTTTTTTTTCTGGACTTCGTTTTTATTGTTTGTTTGTTTTATGTTTGCTTCTTGTTTTGTTTGTTTGTTCTTTTTTGTTTTTTCGTTTGTTAGATTCTTTTTAGCTTCCATGGGATAAAGCAACGGAATTAGTTGTGAACACAGCCCCTTAAGTGGCCTCTTGATGTCGCTAATTCCATCTTATTGGATTGACAAAGACTGATGATAGGGACTATTGCAGTGCCGACCGCATGAGGCCATGGACAGGATTAGTCAAATAGGTACTGTAGTTGTGGTAGTCCCACAATTGTATCGGGTGTGTTCTCGTGTCAAAGGTTAGGTCCGCCCATCGGAATAAACATATCGTATACTGACAGATACGTAGCAGTGCCTCGTGTCCATTAGTCCAAATACCTCGAATTTAAGTGTCCTCAAAACGATCGGCTATTCCTGCAGTATAATATACAGTGTGATCTAGTTGACCAGAGTTGGGTTGACAAGCATTCTGGATACTTCTGACCGTATACTCTGTCTCCAACCCACGTTAGACCGTCATGAGAACTTTCGAGTATTCATGGGAAGTGCTGGAGACTGATTCTTTACTTGCAAATATAAGAAATGATTCAACATCTCTACAGCGATGCCATGTCGTCTTACTACGTCTTATTGAGCTATACAATCCAACACAATTCATCGACACCTATCCATGATATACGTCAGTGTACTCGTGTATCGGTGTATAATGTACAAAGTCTTTCGGGTACAGCTATTTTAATTCAAATACCAAAACATTTTTATGATGATTTTATTTTTAAAAAACTAGACACGTAGGAAAATATCAACTGACATATTTTTTGTACATATTCTAAACATACAGATTCTTAATACTTATGGCTTTTGGCCTCGTCTGTGCAAAAGGTGCAGTTATACTACGTTTGCTCAATATCTGCAGACCCCATGATACATTTAAGGGTTCAGACACCCATATTCAGAACAACAGACATCTTTGTTTTTATGAAGCCATGACAAACATAAGAAGTATTCACAAATACCATACAATGACGTCTCCATTATTCTCCTCAAGAGAATAGCGTGTTCGTTTATCTTCGCATCAATGACTTATATACAATAGATTCCGTGAAAAATTCATATTTCTCTGCTAGATTTGGCTTGTTATCTCTCTGCCAAAGCGCAACATGGGAGGCGTTCGAAAACGAATACAATGTGCTTTGTATTATTGGTTATAAAATTATTCTTCCTGTTAGAAGCTGTGTCTGACACAGATTAATATATCTGACGTGCTTTCTATAGGATTTCACTAATTACCTAAAAATGATTAAATATTCTCTAACTCAGCCCAATTTCAAAACACAGTGTTTCTGTCGAGGAGGTTTGAGGTGAGAATAACCCAGCACCACACTTCATATATATATATATATATATATATATATATATATATATATATATATATATATATATATATATATATGCGTGCGTGTGTGTGTCTGTGAGTTAGAGAGAGAGAGAGTGTGTGTATTTCATTTTAAACGCTTTTTTGACATTCGAAAATATAGATCTATTCATCGTTTTCGACATATAATTGTGAATATTTTAAGAGCCACCTATACTTATTCTACAGATATATATATATATATATATACATATATATATGTGTGTGTGTGTGCGTGTGTGTGCGTATGTGTGTATGCGAGTGTGCGTATGTATGTGTGTGTTGAATTTGAGAGTTGAAATACAAATGTGAGAGATTAACTTGCTAATCTAGCAGAAAGCGACATGTAACAAGTAATACTCAGACGTTATGCCTTTCTCCCCTTTTATATATATATATATGTATATATATATGTATATATATACATATATATATATATATATATATATATATATATATATATATATATATATATATATATATATATATATATATATATATATATATATATATATAAATGTTTGCTTCGGAGAAGATTGTGTTGCAACTCCAAAAGTTAAAATGCTTTTTATATTGCAAATATCATGAGCAGGTAGCGATAATCTGCTGTGATCAGATCAACAATGTCGGTATGCTCAAACGTTAAGTCGCGATAAATACCGACTACGTGTTACACAGTCCTCGAAGGTTTCCGAAAATTTTCTTCTGCCTAATTTTACACAGATTGCTTTGTTCGGACTATTGTATGGTTTCCATTCACTTCCCTGCAGCTGGGCACCTCTTTGACAAATCAAGCTTTACGCTTCAAACCCTAGTGATAATCGAAACGGACTTGTTGTAACCACTTAAACATGCATAATACACACACACACACACACACACACACACACACACACACACACACACACACACACACACACACACACACATATATATATATATATATATATATATATATGGAGGATACTTCAGTTGTTTTCCAACATCTCAGTTCATAGAGCAAAGCAGTCAGATCATCAGTATACATTGTTTGATTATAGTAGTATAGGCTTGTGCAGAGTGGACACACCTTTTGGAAGACCCGAATACAGAGAACTCGTGCACAGTGTCACCAAACGCCCCATAAAAGTTTTGAATTCAGAGTTATCCTTGTCCTAGACAAGTTGTCCCCCAAAGCATCCAAGTTGTGCTATTTATCCATAGCAGAGGGATTCATTCATTTTTAAGTATATTAGCATGTAAGTGAATGTAATGAACTCGAATGGATTTAGAACTCTGCTCTCCGGTGTGTGTGTGGGTAAATATATATATATATATATATATATATATATATATATATATATATATATATATATATATATATATATATATATATATGTATATATATATATATATATATATATATGTTGTGGTAGGATCCACCTAATCTGCATAGGTGACTACCAACTATATAAATAATGGTTGATACCGGAAGACGAGGGAAGAACGTGGAATCACGAGATCCGACTAGAGACTCTGATCGACTGCGACTAGTCAACACATTCCCCAGGAACGTCTTCCCAGAAATATACAGAAATACTATATGTACTTATTGTGTACACTTTCTTGTTATAATACATTCTTGTTCTAAGTACATTTTGTGTTGCATTATTATTCCATGCAATAGGCGAGATTCAACATTGAGTCAAGACTCAACAATATATATATATATATATATATATATACATAGCGTAATTTCTTCTTTAAATTAAAATTACAAGGCATATTGGTGTCAATTTAATAACTAAAAACAACCGGTTCCGTCCCAGATTATCAAGTTTTCTTCTGGTAATTAAAAAGTCAAACGTGTAAATTAATTTATAGGATGACTAATGTGGGCGAAAATGACATTTGGATTTGATTCCTAATTTCTCAATTTATTTAAACGAGATCAAATGAATTTGAAAATGTTTATCCTTTCCAGTTTCTGATTACTCTAATTTGTTTCACAAAATTTAAAGTCATCGAGAAAACGTGACGATTGCTTACTTTGAAGGGTAAGGAATAAATGAGCTGTCAGCAATTGACACATTCAGATAGAAATATTTGTCTTTGCACCAAACTCTGGGGAACTATTTTTGATATTCGGAAACCAGATAGAAATGTGATCTGATGAAGACGGCAAACCACATTAACAAACATAACAATAAAAGAGTGACAAATGCGGCATGAGAATCTCCCATGCAATCTGTTTTCACATAGTGAACGTAAGAATTAACAGACTCTAGATTCTGATTTTATTGCGAAAATTAGTAGTTGTGTAGAAAAGCTGTTAAAAAGATCAATAGGTACTTTCTTTTTTTATCGCATTGAAGACCTTGTACTTTTAATATTTTTTTCTTGGTATAGAATTTACACGTTCCTTCCAATGTAGATTTACAGAGATTGACATATGAGGAAAATAATGTATACATTTGAGGTCACCTTATTATATTCATATTACTATACAGGATAATCAACATTTTTATCATAACCAATTTTTTAACATATCGTTATGATCCGTCGTCGGCTTTATTTTTTATCCAATAATTTATTTTCTTTGCTGATCACTTCCTTTATGATGATGGTGCTGATGACTACATTCACCACCAACGTGCAGGTTCTGAACTAGAAGCTTCCAGTTGCACTAAAAACTCCTCGTGTCATCCATTCCCTATCGTCGTTTGTCTTTCCAAGAGATGGTTGAAGGTGAAAGAAAATCAGAGTAGAAGAAAATGCCGATGGCGTGAATTTGTTTAAGGAGGACCTCAACTTGTCAAGTAGTGACCTACACACTTGATTTCCTGACATTTCTCTGAGGAACACGTGAAATGAGATATGCAAAATTCAGTTGTGAAACTGCAGTGGATGGGCGCTTACTCTGTTATAGTTCCGAGTGGCGTCTTCTGTAGCATGTCCGTCATACGTAGCCCTCTTCACCCGCTGGTTCAACGTAGATATATTCGTTATGATTAAACGACAAATATATAATCCTTCTATAATGCTATGCTTAAAGAATCGTTCTAATTGTCAACTCCCCTCAAGTGTAATTAATTAAAGTAGATTTATTGAATGAGGTAGTATTTACAAAACTTTATTAAATCTGCCAAGTGATCATTATTTTTCACACTTTCTTTTCTTACCGGTGAATTTCCTGTCATTCTTTAGAAAAAGAATGGACTCGTTTCTTGTTTCTTTTTCAAGATTTTGAAATATTTTTCTTACATTGAAATTGATTACTCCTCGATGCTGGTCTAGTATTTAACCCATACCTGGGGACATAGAAGGGATGGATTCATGACTTTACAAAGAATATTATTTCGAAAGTTAAACACAAAGGACAATCTGGAAATTGAACTTTCTTCGTCGATTGCACATTCCACGTCTATAACCTTTTCACAACCGACTCATACACATTATTTACAGAAATAAAAGGAATATATCGTTTGCATCTAAATAATAAAAATGCCTTCGTTTTACCTTTTTTTCTAAATATTTAGCTTTGATATGATGTAAATGATGAAATCTGAAGTTACTTGCTAATAAAGAGCATGCCTACAACGGAAATCAATACTGACATTAAGTTAAATGAAATCAGCTATAAAAGGATTTACTTGTATTTTCTCATTTTACTCTCACTGTTTTGTTTACGAACGCATTAATTGATCATCTTATTACATATATTCAATTAGTTTTCTCCTGCAAAATTAATGAGACGGAGAATTTTAAACTTAATGATCTGCCTATCTATATACAGTTGTCAGGATCAATTAATTAATCTTTATCTCCCAGTCTGACCACATCAATTTCCAATTTGCTTTCTTTCTCTCAAACTCTCCCTCTCTCTCTCTAGCTATGTATCTATAGACCATGGTTAACTCATATTTACCTTCGATTTTTGCTTACTGTCATTCTCAGTATCTAACAAAATATCGCTATAAATAGCTGCCCGAAACACACATACATTCAAACACACACACACTCTCTCCCTCTCTATCTCACACACACACTGTCAGCACATGTTCACCAAGTAAACCTGCTATATTCACGGTGGAAAATCATCCCGATTCCCTTCGTCTCCCTGTGGTAAAAAGGTAAGTTCCCCTCAGACAAATTCTTCTTCACAGGCTATTATTTTGTGGAACAGACTCTCTGACCATTAAATCTAACCTCTTCATCTTCAGGTCAACAGCTATCTATCTTACATATCCTCAGAATATGAACTTCTGATCCACACTTTTACAACAATGACACTCAGTAACCATCTACTCCGTGCGTCCCCGCATTGAGTGAACTAATGATGAAAATAGGTTTTGCTTATTACCTTCCTACCTATCTGTAAAGGAGTGTCGGTATTTCCGTCTATCTATCTGCTTATTAAGACAGGCATTTACCACAGGTCGTTTGATATTATGACAAAACAATTCACAGTATATTCCTGATGATCGTCTAGTACAAGGCTGTCCAAATCTATTTTCAAAGAGGCCCAGATTTGATGAGGTGAATATGCATGAGGGCCAATCATTCCGCTTGACATTCTTTAAAATTAAATGGAAATGAAGTAATGGATATTTTTATTGAAAATGTCATATTTTAATTTCTACACATGGATGACAAATAGATTTAAACGTGTCTTACAAAATCACTCAGCCTGTTTTATCTGAAGCCCATATCAGATGAAATAAAATATGTCTGAGAAAAAAAAACTACCATGAAGGTATATCTCAGGTTAATCTGAAACATTACATGGTAACTTAAAAACATAACACCAACATTCATCTTGTTAAGAAGTAGAAGGTGTCTAAATATATTTATAACTGATTTTGGCCAGCACAAAACAAATTTAATTCACTAAGATTTTAGAATTTATTTATTTCAGATGACCAAAGCAAATAAGATGCTTAAACTCATCTGACGGGTGATATTGAGATCGCGACATCAGCAGTCAGCATCCACTGAACAAGAATTGAACCGGGGCCGTTTTGATATGATGCAGGCGTCATACTCACTAGACCAACGAGATTCGGTGGCATAGACGCAGCAAACCAGACTTGATATAGCGCCAGCTCTTCACAAATTCCGTCGCGTGACTCATCCGAGTCTACTTTTACCAACGGACTGTGTCCAAATGAGTCAAGACTTCTAGATTCGATGAATTAATTAAGATTATTCAAATCCCCCTTAATTTATATATATATATATATATATATATATATATATATATATATATATATATATATATATATATATGACAAAATAGAAAATCTGTTCAGATAACACGTTTCGCCTCTTTATGGCAGGCATTTTGAGGAAGAGTTAAGAAATATCGTAATCGGATGCTACGGTGAGGAAGTTGTTTTTCCCGTAGTCAAGCCGTTAATATCTGCTGGATTTTAAATTAGCCCACACTTATTATATATGTTTTCCATCTCTATCAGTCTGCTAACCATATTGTGCTACTAATGCTTTATACTGTGTGTGATTCCGAAAATAGCCTGACCCTGAAGAATAGCGAGATCAGTGCAATTTCAATCCATTTTTATCTTCTAATCAGTCTTGAATTTATGAAGTCAAAATCGTGTTCAACAGACAACAGTGACTACTAGTTCGGTTCAAGTATTATTGCAATTGATCCCTGAGAAGTTCATATAGTCTTATTTTTTAGATTTTTGGATGTTTCACTGATTTATATCATTGAAAATTTTGTGAAAATTATTTTGTATATGTCTGCTTCTGTTCTTTTTCGCGATGCTATTTCATTTGGTGTTGACGATATATATTTATTGTTTTAGGAGGTGCGGTAGATAAATTTTAGAGTTGTATGATTTTTTTTTCGATTTTAGTTGTCATGAATTTGGTGGGTAGAATTATAATAGATACAAAATTTTCGATCTGTAGAATAATTTCAGATCCATCAGACGTTAACGGATTCCATTTCTAGCGATGCAATATGACGATATTTCCTCAAAATTCTAACACACTTCCTTTTAACAAGTGTTTGGCCTTCCTTCCGAATTGAAAAGACCAATCACGAGAAGGGAAAACACGCTGTTTTGACAGCTTTTCCACTTCGCCACATTTTCGGCACTTTCATTCGTATATTACCCTACATCCCAATAACACGCATATATATATATATATATATATATATATATATATATATATATATATATATATTATATATATATATATATATATATATATATATATATATATTAATATATATATATATATATATATATATATATATATATATATTAATATATATATATATATATATGTATATATATTAATATATATATATATATATATATATATATATATATATATATATATATATATATATATATATATATATATCATACTTAGCTTTCATTTTTGTTTAGGATTCCGTTAAAATCTATCATATCCAACATTTGTTCGTACGCAGTAATTTTTTGAAACAATGAAATCTTACGATTTTCTTAGTATTGAAATGTATTTCTTTTGGACATCCCACTTGTTCTTGCAACCAGTTGATAACACTGTTTTTAATTTAATCATGTCTTTTTCTAAACTTTAACTAATCAAATATTAAAGTCAAAGAAATCGAATCTTGAGAAATTCCTCTGCTTTATTTCGCTTCCGTTTCACGATTACTCTTTGCTGTTCAACGCTACCTGTCATTCGCAACCTGCCCATAATTCAAGCGGGAACACAGCTTAAACATCTGCTTCCGGTCATGCGCACATTAAGCAGTCTTTCTGTTCAGGATGGCCGAATTCAAGCCGATTGACAGCGGACTATTTCCAGAGTAAAGCAAGTTACGCGTAATGAAATGAAGGGATTTGATTGCGTTTACAAGATTGGATAAGGTATTTACATTTCACTTTGAATTCCTACGCATCTACATACATATATGTCTATATGTATCCACGCTTTGAATTACCTACTTGGTAAAGGTAATACGCTTATTCGAACTCATGTAGATATGCAAAACACATGTAAACTTGTATGTATGCACGCATAAATACAGAAATAAACATACTTGGCAAAATATATTTAAATCATTATCATACTAGAGCGGGTTGGGTGCCGCATAACTACTAAATACTATCGAACGGAGAACTAAATTTGGCTTCTTGGCTTTAGAATCTGATCTAAACCCCATCATAAAACCTCATCTTTCATTTTTGCAATCATAAAGCATCATCTTTCATTCTTCATTAATAAAACCTCATCTACCGTTATTCAATATTAAAACCTCATCTACCATTATACAATCATAAATCATCATCTTCCATTTTCTATTATAAAACCTCATTTCCCGTTTTTCAATAATAAAACCTCATCTACCATTATTCAATCATAAATCATCATCTTCCATTTTCTATTATAAAACCTCATCTACCGTTTTTAATAATAAAACCTAATCTACCGTTATTCAATCTAAAGCATCATCTTCAATTCTTCATTCATAAAACCTCATCTACCGTTTTTTAATAATACTACCTCGTCTTCCGTTTTTCAAGTATAAAACCTCATTTTCTGTTTTTCAATCGTAAAACCTCATCATCAGTTTTTTAATCATAAATCTTCATTTCCTTTTTTATCTTCTAAACATTTATAAATATCTTATATGCAGATTTCTCTAGTTCTAATTCCAAAAAATAAGTAAAATTGAAAACAAAAATGTGATAATATATATATATATATATATATATATATATTTACAGTATGATAATGGATCTAAAATATATTAATTTCATGAGAGAACCCGATAAAAAAATAGAACAACATTTATCTTTAAAATTTAACATCTGGTCAGGCGCCCCATTTTTAATATCTAATTAATTCTCCACCTTTAACATCTGTTTTATCCCTTGTCGTTTTTCTTGTTCCGTGCTTGATCATATCAAAGACATTCGTATTTTGTTTATATTTTATGATTGTTTACTCACCATTATGAGATTTTAGCAATTTATAAGGAAATATTGAGAAAACTGAAAATCTTGAGAAGTAGACGCGATGGCACACAAATGAAGTTCCTGCAGAATACATTTTAAAAATGAGGGAACAGATACAAAGAATACAAAGGCAAGAAAAAAGTAAATAACGAAAAAAAGAAGTGGGGGAATAGAAAGAATCGAGAGAGAGAGAGAGAGAGAGAGAGAGAGAGAGAGAGAGAGAGAGAGAGAGAGAGAGAGAGAGTGAGAGAGAGAGAAGAGAAACAAGGATAATTAAAGTGAACCTCGAAGTGAAACTAGAGGAAAGAGTTTGGCGTAACAGTATATCTACAGCAAAACAAAATTTCTCGCTACAGCAGGAGCCCAATGGATAGATTGATTGGATGTTTGGAAGTATGTGTGAGCACAATGTATGACCCAATTGAACGAGTTGAATGTGTAGTAAATTACACATGCAAGCAATTGTGAATGGGTTTGACGCTTCTGACTTGGACTTTTGTAGATAATAAATGATTCTAAAAATACACACATAAAACATATGCAAGATATTATATAAAAACTCTAAAAAAAGTTATTATATAAAAAAACAAGAAACAAAACAATAGTGGCTAATGAAAAAATAATAAAAATACACAAGTCTGAGGTTTTCTGTCCAGTGAATAGACTTCGTCAGAATAATAATAGTCTCATTGATTGAATTAGACATATATATATATATATATATATATATATATATATATATATATATATATATATATATATATCTATATATCTATATATATATATATATGTATATATAATATAAATACAGAATCCTTAAAAATCCATCAGGTCAGGTTATAAGTTTATTTCGTGGACCTCAAGTCATCTCTTCGGAACACATTTTCATGACTGAAATAAATTTATAACCTGACCTGATGTATTTTTAAGGATTCTGTATTCACTATTATATCTCTCTGTTCTTACATTGAGCTCTCTTTTAATTTATATCCTACTTGGAAGTATCCCTACTAACCATCAACTGACATTATATATATATATATGATTAATACAAATATAAAAATTCTCATATAGCTGATCGATTCAGATCCTCCGAAATTCCGTAGATGAACCATTGTATAATCGTTCGGTCCCCTCGTCAGTAGATATCAACAAATATGTGTCAAATTTTCGTTTCTATTATTTTTATATTAAGTTTAAAAAATAATTTATGAGCGATTTTATTGATGTTATGTTGATTTTTCTTCTTTTCGTGTGTGTTTGTGTGTTTGTGTGTGAGCTCAACTCTGTTTATGTGTGTATGTCTGTAGGTGCATATGCTCTTGCGTAGAGTGTTGTCGTTATTTCTTCTTTTCATAATGCACATGTCTCCTTATACTCTCTCGTTATTCTTTTTCTTTCTTTTCTTTATCTTTCGGCGTGTCAAAAGACAAATGTAGCGAAATTATTTTCGGGGTCAGAGACGACTTAATATTCCAGAATATTCCGGGGTTTCTAATGTTTTACAAAATATAGGTGGATTCATATCTTTTCTCAAATGTATTTCTTGTTCAAATAATTATTACATTATAATCATTTTTTAATTAATGTTTAATAGCAAATGAAATATTTCTTTACATGGCTTAGCTTGTCCATTTTTTTGTGTTTATTGGTTAATAGATTTTTTTACCTGGCTTCGTGTTAATTATAGAAGGTTAACTTTATAGCTGTATTTTATTTGTTGTATCGCTGTTTGAATATATATATACATATATACGTTCGTACGTACACGCACACACACACACACACGTGTGTGAGTGCGTGCGTGTGTGTATGTAAGTGTGAAGTACAATTCATGAGAATAGCTGATCTGGTTTGTATTTACGTTTTGAGGATTGGTAAATATACTGAACCGGAACTAGTCGGTCTGTATAGAGATGATGGACTCATTTATGTCCCCAATAGTAATTGTCCTCTTACTGTTAAATTACAGAAAAAACAATTAGAGCTTTTAATCTTCTGGGGTTCAAGATAGAGGTAACTTGCAATATAAAAATAGTTGATTACCTTGACATCACACTTAACTTAAATAATAATACATTTAAACCTTACCACAAGGAACACGAAACTCCTAACTATATTAACATTAACTCGAATCACCCCCATACCACCTTGAAGTAGATACCAATTACCGTTGGTTCTAGAATCAATAGACTGTCATCTAATAGGAACATATTTGAGAAGAATAAAGCATTGTACGAAGATGCCCTCCAGATAAGTGGTTTTGCGCATAAACTATCATATTTAAACCTCACAAATAACCATAGTGAATTTAAGAGTAGTAATCCACACAAAAATAGAATAAGAAATATTATTTGATTCAACCCCTCCCTGCATTCTGGAAGTTATCTAGAATTAATATTGGACACATTTTTCTGAGACTTATAAACAAACATTTTCAGATAAACAACCCTCTTGGTAATAGAAAAAAACTATTAAATTAAATTATTCATGTACTAACAACATATTTAGAGTAACTGACTCCCACAACAAATATACCCTCGACATATTCAATGGTGTAAGCAAGAATTCTAATAGATCCTTGTAATTGTAGAAATAGCAAACTTTGCCCAGTGAAGGGAAAATGTTATTTATCAAGCCACCATTTACCCTAAAGAAAATAAATCAACTCAACAAGTTTATTTCTGCGGGGTAAATGGAAAATAGACTTTATAACCACGGGCATTCTTTTTCCAGACCAAGGCTAAAAGACCAAACTACACTCTCCAGAAAATTTTGGGAATTGAGCGAGAAAGTCCTGAACTCTCAAATTGACTGAGAATTGATAGGTTTTGCTCAGACACCAAATAGCTTTAAGGTTAGATGTACTTTATGTTTGGAGAAGAAAATTAAAATCATTAAATTTAAGAATCAAGATATTCTACTAAACAAAATGAATGAATTGGTATCCAAGTGTAGCCAAAGGAAGAAATTACAACTGATATAGTATTATTTCAAAATCCACACTCCAAGATTCGCCACAGGAACAAATTTCAACTAACATAATATCAGTCGAAGCTCGCACTCCTATATTTCATTTATATTTTTATATGTTGATCTTTTCTTTTTTGATATCTTCCCTATATGTAATTTTTTCCTACATGTGAAATTGTTTTCGAGATGTGGAATTTTCTTCTATATTGAATTGTCTATTATTTTCCACAAACATTACGAGGCCTATGAGGTTTTCAATTCCTTTATATTCCTCTATCTCCCCTTTCGTTTCTTGTTGTTCACCTTATTATGATATCAATTCTTTCATATATTGAATTTAAATCTAATCCTCTACGGAATTATTCAATAATTAGTATAAGTTTGATGTAATTTAAATTATAAAAATAATATTTGCAATATTATTAATATGATCATATTTCATTTA
>OZ038490.1:24358862-24414672 GCA_964036315.1 Acanthosepion esculentum | reverse complement strand
TGCAGTAATAATACAAATAACAGCGATAAAAATGAAAATAAAAATATATTGAGCAGAAAGCTCAGTGAGAAAGTCTAAGTTAAAGATGCAAATACACTGGCCGGCAGATAATTGATAACAAAAAATCAATGTAAGCTTAGCGTCATTGTATTTTCAACATTTTTGGTTTTCAAGTTTAACCAAGTCTCACTTTTTCCTTTCCTGTCTTATCTGTTTTTGTCGTTCTGTCTCCCTCTGTAACTCTCTTTCCATAACTATCTCTTCCTTAGGTACACATGCACATAAACAAATCAAGATAATTGCTCTTTTAATATCTATCTATATCTACAGGGTGTTCCAAAACTTTAATGTCTCTTTACATAACAATATAACCAGTGTTTATCGACGTGCAAACAAGATAATTAGTTAAGCATTATTAAGAAATATTAATATTTATTGACTTACAAAGAAGATTAAGAGTTTAAATTAAATATTAAATGAAATTAAATGTGTGTCTATAAATATTTAAACTGACGGTCTATCTATCTATCTATCTATCTATCTATCTATCTATCTATCTATCTATCTATATGTGCGTGTGTGTGTATGTGTGTATATTTATATATATACCTCTTTCTATATCTCTTATCTCTTTCTGTCTATATGTAGAGGTAGGATTTTTAAAATCCAAATATACGTATGAATCTTAATAATTAGTGCTTTTTCTCTCGATTCAATAATAGGTTGTCAGGTTAATTGATGTTTTGACGTTTCTGTAAAGGCGATTCTCCTCCCCTCATATATATACCTATATAAACTGCCTTCGCTTACGGTTACTGCTGCTCAACCGCTGAAACGCGCAGCGCATGAACTTGTTCGAATTAATGGCTCCTCATTATTTAACCTGACAGGATTGGATAACCCAAGGATCAGAAACGCTGCTACCCGCAAGCATCTTCTTCAAGTGTCGTCAGGTCATTGCACAGATGTTGATTGTGTCGATGCCGGCGAACTGAAGAAATGTAATGAAGGAACTTTTCTTATTCGTAGCGCTATAGGGGATAGTGAAATATTCCGATTAAAGCGATGTCAACTTGACATGTGACTGTGTCCAATTTTAAGAAAATGTCGTTTATTTCATTCATTTTGTTTCTTTCTCAATCTTATTTCTTTTTCGGAAATTTTCATTTGTCCATACAGTCTTTGACTTTTCATACTAAATTTCACCAATGCAAGGCTTAAGAGCCACTCAAATTAAATGGTTATAATCAAAATGATAAGTGTATGGAATAGGTATTAATAAGTGAAGATTATTAGGATAAGGAGATAACGACTGATTTTTAACTTGAAGAGGTTAAGATTGAATCGTTCAAGCAGCAAACACGTGAGTCTCTTTCACACACTGAATATTTTTGGGTAAAAATCATCTGAGTGAAATGTTATCTTATATTTGGAACACGCAGACGACGGTGATAGGACGCAGTGAAAGTGGCTTGGTAGGCCCTAGTAGTGGAATTCCTTATGGAATTAAACATATATATATATATAATTCATCTAAATATTTGCCATGGAAATTGCGATAGTGACAGGCTTACAACACTGCATAGTGGAAAATAAGTTATCGCACACATAAAATCGCGAACGATTTTGTACTGTATCAAGACGGTAAAGTATGGCCTGAGCAGCAACATTATTTCTGTGTTAGGATCTAACCTGATTTTCATAATGATATAGCAATTCCAATACTTCCTGAAGCGATAGAATGAGGCGACCATTTTTCCATCTTCTTTAGCGATGTATAGTATATATGCGTTCCATTTGTGCTCTGAAAAGAACTTGAGAATTTCAATGCGTGTGGCGAAACCTAGGTATCTGAACGTTGATCAAAATATATTACCTTAGGTTTTTGAGGTATTGAAAGATACAGGTCAGTAATTTGTCATTGAGCTTTTAGACCCAGATAAAAGGTGAGATCAGCTTTATTTTATACATTTACATTCTTTATTCCACTAAATCATTTGCTTCTTTATTGAGATTTCTTACTTTCTTTACGATTTTCCTTTCAGTTTGAAATATCCTAGTTCTGCAATTCTTATTTTCGCATTTATCGAAATATAATTATGCGATATTTGAAGTGTTAAATATTGTTAGTATATTAGGTTGTTCAGAAAATAATACCCGATTTAAAAATAAAACTTGTGTGTCCTAATATATTATAGTAGTTGCACAAATATATAATAATAATTCTTAAATAATGACTAACTTTAATAATATCCTATTCCCATACCTAGTATACGAGTAACTTTAATAATGCCCTTTTTGTTAATTGTATGCCCATTATACTGAACACGAAGAAAATGAAAAGGTGATTATCCTTTTTGCATGAGTTAGAGCTGGGTCATAATGCTTCTCAAACTGTCATCAACATTAAAATAGCATGGCGTAACGAATCCACTTGCGGAGTATGGAGTTGGTATTTGAAGTTCTGCAGGGTTCATACGAGTCTTTAATATCAAAGTGGTAGAGGAACTCTATCTCTAATTGACAATAAACACCTGAAAACAATAATGGAACAAAACCCAGGTCAAAGTCTCAGACAAATATTTTAGATAATGCGTGTCAGCATTTCAACAATACCGGTCTATCTTAAGAAAATTAGCAATGAGAAGAAACTCTATAAATGGGCAGCATTGAAATGTCAAAGAACTTGACCGTTTGAAGTGGGTTTGATGCTACATTTTTAAAAATCGAATGATTCATTTCTTGATCAAATAGTGACATGATGAGAAATTGATCCTTCTTGACAATCATAAATGATCGTTTCGATGGCTAGATCATGATGAAAAACCCAAACGTTTTCCACAAGCGAAATTGCACAAAAAGAGGATTATGTTAGTCCATAATATATAGTCCAACATATGTTGCCATGATAAATTACAAGCTTCTCTGATACAACCAGTATTGGTTAATCGACGCGGCTCAATTCTGTTTCATGAAAATGCTCGACCACATGTTGACAGGATGACACTACAGAAGCTTACCTTCTTGCGAGAAAAGACTTTGCCACATACAACATATTCTCCTAATCTATCGGCCACTGACTACCGGTTTTCAAGCCAAAAGACACTCTGTTGCAAAGAAGATGTAGAAACTTCATTCAAAGATTGCTTAGCGTTCAGATCATAAGGTTTTAGCGTAATACCTATTGTAAAAATTTCTAAATATGCAGTGTTCTTATTTTCACTGATTTAGATATTGTTTAAATTCATTAAATCAGGAATAAATGTTGATTCCAAAATCGGACTCATTTTTCCGTGTTGACATGACGTGATTACATCGTTCATCATTCTTTTAATTCAAGGGCCAATTTTTATGGTATTTACGAATGCAGCAGATAGTTTGTGGTTCTCGTCAGGAAATGCCACAATTCTGAACCGAATTTTATGTCAATAAGAACTCTTGTTCTAAGAAGAGTAGATCAGTGTTAGCTCAATATGTATTAATCTCAACCTATGAGATACCAAATTCGGATTAGCACTCGCTGTCATACCAGGGTATTAAAAGAACTAGGTGCATCCGAAGATTGACATGAATTGTATCTTCATATCTACCAGATGCAGAATCAGGTTTCAAATGATGTCTGTGGCTGTTCCGACCTGTAAACAGAAGGTTCATAGAGATGTGATTAATTTGTGCACAGGCAGAACGACCGTATGTGAAGAAGTTTTATAAGCACCTCCACCAAGAGCAAAAAAGTCTCTGAAATCTTCATACAAATAAGATTAACATGCGAATGTAGTCCCCCAAATCACATATTTTCCCATTGACGCAGCGTGTGGAAGTTCAGAAATGAAAAACGAATACAATAATTTTACGCCACTTATTTTATGCCAGTATATTTACTGACACACTTCAGAGCAAAAGCCTTTCCAAAACTATTCCGCCACTACAATTGATTTCTGTAATCTCTGATGATAATTTATTGTTAGAATTTCTCATTTTTCCAACTTCTGTGTCCTACTATTTTTGTCACTGATTTACCACTAATCAAACATCCTTTTATTCAATCTGTTATCTTCATGTAATCTATTTTGCTCTTACAGCCACATTTGTTGAAATATTTCTTCGATATCTCTTATCTTGGGCTGTTCTCTGATCCATGTTGATCTCTTTCTCATTTCTCTCTAGCCTTTCTCGCAGCATTTGGCGCATTTTTGTTTGTTTTCAACCGATTTCATTAATGTGCATATATCGCCTCCACCTGCCATAGCCAGTTTTATGCATTCAGCATACGCTTAATGTTCTAAACAAGTAGAAACTGCTTTTTCATTATATTTCTTTGTTGTTAAACTCTTTCCTCAAATGTTGTATAATTTTGTTTTCTTTTTCTTTAATGCGAGAACTTTCCCTAACTATATATTCCTGGATTTCTTCAAGTTCGTTTTTTTTATTTTCTGTGTTTAGAAAGGTTGCAATTGCATATGACATTTGTTCTATTTCTGATCAGTTCTAAACTTATATTGTGATTTCTGTAATTCGATCAATTACCATTTCTCACAGTTCTTCCGTTGATTCTGATGTTATTAAAATGGTACCAACAAATCTTAAATACTTTAATTCTTCCCAATTGTGGTTTACTCCTGACTTTTCCCATATTATTTTCCGGAATAATTTCTTTCAAGGCAAGTAAAATCGTATACACAGACCACAATATTTTCACTTTTTATTCTATCTACCTTTTGTAGTTGAACATGTGCACATAGCCAAATAGGGCTTTAGCGTTCCGACCTTGCGAACCGGGTTGAATCGATATCTTGATAATATCTTCATGAAGATACGATTCTCGCATATGGCACTATTTGGAAATGATAGGTAACAATAGCACGGATTGAGTCAAGTTTTACGAGCGAAATCAGGTTGACAAAACTGTTTGGAAGCTATCAGTAGTTGTTGTAGTAGGACGTCACATGTCCTCAACGAATAAGAAGACAAAAGCTTTTTAGCGTCAGCTGACTATTTACTTAGTGAATGATGTCATGATTTCAACCATAATTCCCCAGAAACATGGCCAATCGTGGGAATGTCTGAAAATGATCAGTAACTATAATTCTTAAAGAGTATTAAGTAACATGAGTTTATAATATCCCAAAAGCGGGAATGGCGTTACATTTATTTCTAGTGCTATTAAAACCTAGCTGATGTTCATCCAGGATAATTGTTACTTTGTCCGTACTTGTAAAATGAATTTGTTTATGTGCAATATTAATATAACATGACACATTATTACCGAAATCTTTCTTTTTGCATCAAGTAGCATTATTATTCCTAAATTTAAAACATTCTGTCTGATAGTGCATTTTGGAATTATTTTTCCACACATTCCCAAAGATTCCTTGCTATTCCCTCTGCAGCTGGTGAGTATTTGTGTGTGTAAGGAATGTCACCGACGTCTTCCAGGGTGCAATTTGGTATCGCTTTTGGTGCAAATTTCTGATACTACACCTTGAAACTTTTTTAACATCTTTTGTCATTTCACGGTTTCTGTTTTTCAATGTGTTAAGGGGTCTCCCGTTTTCATACAAATGGACTCAACCGAGGTATACATATACTACCACCAGTGCATACCCCCGGCAGTACGCCGAGAAGTCTGTATCACAGTAGTAATAGAGGAGGGTAATGCAAGAGTCACCGCCACAGCACCTAGAAACAGTAAGGAGTCATACCGCGATACTTCAATACCAAGACTGTATATATATTATTGCTACTAACCCGCATTCCTGGATTTACTAACCCGTATTA
Source organism: Acanthosepion esculentum (assembly GCA_964036315.1). Lineage (NCBI taxonomy): Eukaryota > Metazoa > Mollusca > Cephalopoda > Sepiida > Sepiidae > Acanthosepion > Acanthosepion esculentum. Next base: position 24,408,894 of record OZ038490.1, on the reverse strand, counting down.
CCAGTTTGTATTATTACGTTAATACATTTATTTTCCTTATCTATTCCTGGCGTTTGTTATTTATTGATATCAGTTTTCATCCCGGAATCCACAACATAATGCAAACATTTTTTTATTTATGTGGATTGCGGATAGATCTTGTTTCAAGTATTCCTATAAAATTTGAGCGGAAACAGACAAAAATCCAGTAATTATTTTGAGACATTTAAATTGATAACATTATCCCCAGTATTTCATGGACTATTTAATAGTGTATGACTTGGTAGGGATACACTTATAATTACATACATGGAAACAATGTAAAATTATTTGAATAGTCGCAAATGAAAAGCAATGCTATATAGATCACTTTTCTATTGCCATATTTCAAAGGGAAATGTGTAAACTGGAGAGTCTATAATCTATTTTTCTGTGCAATGATTGATGCGCCGAATGATCGACTCTATCCTAATATGGTTACTGCTATGATCGCGGTCAATAAAAAAAAACTTTCATTATTGATACTGCCATATGAATAGGTCTTCAAATTATCCCAGCGTTTGAAGATTTCTGAAACTTGAACAAAGAAGTCTGAAACTGAAAACGTGAACTTTACAACATTCTGTTCCAAACATTTTGCCCTTTGCTGGATAGAAGTTAATTTCTAACATACTGTAATCTCAAAAATAGGAACTTTCATGAAAATAAAAATGTTTTTGATACATAATCAAGGTGAGAATATATACATTACAGTGTAAATATTTCCTGAAATGCAAAGTATACGAATTATATTATTTCAAAATATTTCTATAGTTTCAGTTTCAATGAAAACCACAAATATTTTAATTTAGAGTAATTCATTTAATCATAAATGGTTTCAATAGAAATAAATACAAGTGTTCCTACCAATACATACAATACTTATAAGACCATATAATTCTGAATATATCTATGTTTTGATTTAAGACCATTCATTAAAATTTAGATGGTTTTAATAGATATAAATATAAATGTTCTTTGTAAAATATTATCTTCTTTTGCCATTGCAATACAAATAATGTCATTTATATTTTGTACTTTAACTCTTTTGCCCAACATGCATTGATTGAAGAAATGCATTAATAAAATGTCATACAAGGAATTTAGAATGAGGTGTTGTCAGCTTGTGTAACTTTTTAGAACTCGATGAAATATTCTCGAGGCTTTCCCATTCCCATACTTTATCTGACATATTTTTCTGCTCTTTCCAAATTCCTCTTAATTTTTCTTTCTCTTTTTGGTTGATTAGTTTACTGAAATTCTTTATTTTCAATCTTCGTATTTAGTACTCATATTGAAATCAACAGAGTGGAGGGTTACCCCTTAGAATGAACGGCAACATGTCTGTGATCAAGGTGCTCCTTCATGTCGTGGAACAACGGTTTTGCTATGAACTGTAGACGGATGAGCTCAATCAGGCTTACTTGCTTATGACACGGTAGTCATGTATAGATATCTCGCCGTCAACGTGGTAGACAGACAAGATGCGGAGGGAGGTGGTCAGATTCTCGGTCGCGAATCGATCTCATGACAGCTGGTCATGGGAGTGTTGATGATGATTGACGACCAAGATTCCACATTCGTTTCTATCACTTTCAAGCGTGGCATTGTAGATTTCTTATTGCTTCTTTATTTGTGTCTGTTTATCTCTCATTTCTGTTTCTTCTTTAATTATAGGTGACAATCTGCATTTCAACTTTTTACGTTATGTTCTTTATTCAACGAAACCAGGAAGTTATTCTTCATTTATGCCTAAAATTTGGTGATATTTTGCTGATTTAACTAGGAAGGTTTCTTTCGAATAGTTATTTTATTTTTGTTAGTTATTTTTTTAAAATTCATCTCTGCGGTCATCCATTCTTATGGACACTAAATGGCAGTTAAACCGTTATATTTTTGGCCGAGTCATGACCCGCAACCTTTCAGCATATTGTCTCCAGTTGTGGCATCCATCATAGCTGGTTTGAGTTCTTCCAGATTTTCAATGACCGTATTTGGCATAAGTGTATCTGCGAAGGTCAGGTCTTGCGACTCCTGTTCTCTTGTCCTGTAGATGGTTGTCATAAACCAAATTTAGATGCAATTTCTTCTGGATGACGTAAGCAATATCCAGCAAACTTCACCCTTTTGAATGCTATCATCTTCGAGACTAGGATTAGCTTCTCGTAGAGTTGGTCGTTTGTTAGTTTGGCAGTTCAGTGTATATTAAGTGCTGTTCATAACATTCTAGTGTAGTATCCATCTAGCTTCTAGTAAAAGGTTTTGTCGGTGGTTCCATGGAGGAGAACTGATTCTACTAAAATGTTAACGGTTCTAGTAAGTTCAGTAAATTAGTATTTGTTTGCTTGTTTCTGTATTTGCAATTCTGTTTACGGCCAAGTAAGTTTTAAAAACATGTATTTATTATTGTCATTGTTCCATCCCTCATAAGCGTTAACTAACCATTTATGGTTAGACAAAATCCACTCGCATTTCAGAAATTTAAAATTATTCCACCTTTAATTTTCATATATTTCCAGGGTTGCCAATAAAAATGATTTAGAAAGATATTTGTTAAACAGAATCCAATTAACATATTTCTTTCAGTGTAAATGAATTTGATATCTAATCAAACGGACATTTAAAAGAATACTTAAAAATGGCGAATGTGAAACTAATTTCGTATCACAATGTGTATTCAGAACCGCACAACTAAATAATTAAATATTAAAACCAGTCAGCCGTAAATCAAATTAACCTTGAAAAATAGGATTTACCAAGTAAATTCATAAAGCGCAATGAAATTGTATCGTAGAATGATTTTTATTAATCATAGTTGAAATAATCTTTATATTTAATATATTTCTCATATATTTTTACACGCAAAAGAAATACTTTACATTATGACATGGTCATTTGCATGATAAGTAAATCTAGCGTATGCTTCGTCCCCCCAATATACATATATATATATATATATATATATATATATATATATATATATATATATATATATATATATATATATATATATACACGCACGCTCAATATCCACGTAAGATATTATTGTTTCTTTTCAAGTAAAGGAATATGACTTTGCTTTATTATACAATTTTAAAATATTTCTTTTCATTCTTGTTACACACAGTTACATACTGCCCGAATATATATATATATATATATATATATATATATATATATATATATATATATATATATATATATATATATATATATATATATATATATATAATTTATACAGGGTTTTAATAAAGTTCATGTGCACTTTAAAGTTATAAATTTTTTAAAGTGCACACGAGCATTATGGAGACCCATATGGAGATATATATATATATATATATATATATAAAATATATATGAATGAAAAAGTGGACAATCACAATTTATATATATTGCGCGAATTGTTGCAAAACATTGAGATGACACAAAAATTTAGGTATTGGCGTAACCCAAAAGTCCAGACCTAAACCCCATCGAAAATTTATGGCCATATTTGATGAAAAAAAGAGAAAGAAGTTCCTCGAATTTGGAGTAACGAGAAGCTATTGCTAAGAAACAATGGAGCAAAATACCAGTGCGTTTAGTGATCGTGTAAAGAACTATCAAAAATGATTAAAGAATTAATCATGAATAAAGTTTGCACAATTGATTATTGAGTCTAAAAGGGTCAATTATTCTGTCCCATGTTAAATGTTTTTTGATGTTTGACATAAAAATATTTTTGTGGCATCACTGCAGATTCTTTCAAATCAATTATTTCATCATTTATAAAACATGCACATGAAGTTTCAGCGAAAAACTGAGGTATTAACAACTTTCCAGAAATGGAAAATGAGATCAATATCGAACGGCAACAACTGTATTTTGACATGAGTTTATCTTATATATATATATATATATATATATATATATATATATATATATATGGGAAAAGTAAGTAATGTTTGTTTACATTGTATAAATTGTGTATTTCTGCCGCTACAGATTCGCATAGAAAGAAATATGCCAAATAACCGAAACCAAATCACTTAAGTACTTCCAACAGTAGCAACAACTTAAACGGATATAATATGTAACTTCATTAAGTAGAGAAGGGCATAAGCCAAATGGTGACATTCCACACTACTTCAAACAAAAGCTTAGGAAGGAACACTGCTCAGTATAGGAAAGAGTGATAAGACGTACTGAACTTGAGAAAAGAAAAATATTTTCTTTAAAAATTCATTTAAGAGAAATAATTTATACATTCCAACCGACAATAATACTGACTGCTCAATCAATAAATGCCGAATGTTTCTTCATAATTTAACGATTAATGCTGGATGTGCTTGTGTAGTGATTGATCATCTTCAGTTTCCAGTGGTTTCGTATTGTAGATAATGTTTATCTGTGCATCATTGTGGAATTTACACTCCTTCTTTTCGGTGTATTGTCGAGAGTATTCATACATCTTCCTTGCTTTGAAGCGTTTTCGTCGAATTTGCTGTTTGATTCGTGTTTCTCTTTAATATTTTCTGCAATTTTCACGTTAAAGTTTTGGAATATGATGAGTTAGCCGTATCCAAATATAGCGTTATATTTGCTTTGTTTTCTAATATAAAATCAAGGAATATTACAACCGTTTCGGCCGTTGTACGCTCCGGCCTTCTTCAGGTGGCCGAAACGTTGTAATAAATATGGCGACAAAGATGAGGACCATCTTATACTTTGATCCCAACCAGTCTGACAATGATGGAAATTATTTCATCCTATTCTCACTTTTAAATTTTTACCTTATAATTTTTTGAATGTGTCAGTTGCTTAATAACATTGCTAATTTTAATTAACACGACATGTAGAACTTCATACACTTGAATGAAAAATCAAAGAGGATAAAAAATAAACGACCTTGATTTTAATGTCGCGAAATATGTATTCAATAACTTATGAGGTCGCTCGGAAAGTAATTACGCATTTCACTGTTATGAATTACGAGTCGACTAAATTAAATTGTAGGAAACTGAGTTATGAATTACTTTCTCATCTCTTTTATCCGACGCTGTATCTTTTATCGTGTATTCAGGAAAACTTGCAAAAAGGCAGTTTGGGATACGCATGAATATTCGCTTCTCAAGCGAACATTCATTCCACCATCTATAGCAGTTTTTAACCGTGAATACTAATTTTTCATTTTCGCATCGCATTGTTACAGGTGATGAAAAATGTCAACAGAAATGGGGACATAAAAAAGTAGTGTTTATTATAAAAGGCGAAACCAAAGCCAACATCAAAGTCAAGATTTCATTCAGAAAAAATCCATTCTTCGTGTTTGAAATATGAGAGGTGTCATCCCTTAGGAGCTATTAGAAGATCCGTATTAGAACATTTCCTGAGTAGCAGAAAATTCAGTAACAGAGTGGAAATAGTTCATTAAACATTTTTCGCTGGAAAAACCGTTTTTTTGTACACGGGGATTCGACAATTTACCTTCCTTTTGGGCTACAGTTATTGAAAAAAGCAGGTGGTTACATTTTTGATAAATAACGTTTAAATAAATATTAATTTCATTTGTTTATTATCTTTTATGGCAAGACCGTTACATTTTAACACTGTAATTTAAATCTCGATAACAAAACTCTATATCAATCTTCACTTTTTCGAATTGTATATGTCATCACAAAATGTAACATTCACAATTTTACTGTTGTAATTATGTTTTTGATGTAGTAGTAATAGTAGTAATACTAACATTACTCATTATTATTATTTCTCATTGAAATTCGTTTTCCCAACCATGTCTACAACGTTTTCTATGCATTTCCATCTGTTTCTGTCTTATAATCTATGGGCAGATGTTTTACTTCCCATCTCTGGAATATTGATTTCTACTCTGACATTAGTTCTTTTGTTACTTTGATTAAATTATTTGGCGTTCTTGATTATTCGCACTTTACTCTGCCGTGAGCAAGAAAAACCTAATTCAGTAAGAATTCAGTCATTTTCGAAATTTCTTATAATTTCAGAACAACGTGTATACGTCCGCTTAATGTTTGTATGCGACAAACATAAATGACATTGAAGAACTTTATTGTCAGTAATGAACGAGTTTCTGCCTTGCGAAGTTTTGTTTATTCCAGATTTTCCATTTTCCAAATATTCTTGCTCAGGCGTAACAATTAATCAAATTTTCATTTCATCCTTTATTTCGTTGAACGTAAATTATTCATACAGTAAGAAATGTGCAGTGAGATCTACTAGTTTCATGTGTGATTCTGTGTAGATTTGGTCACACACACACACACACACACACACACACACACACACACAACCACACACACACACACACACACACACACACACACACACACATATATATATATATATATATATATATATATATATATATATATATATATATATATCACTGTTACTTCATATCTACATGTATTTATATTTTACATATCTGGGACATCTTAATTTATTCACACATAACCACAAACAAACGCAAGCGCATATACATGTATATATATATATATATATATATATATATATATATATATATATATATATATATATATGTGTGTGTGTGTGTGTGTGTGTGTGTGTGTGTGTGTGTGTGTGTATATGTATTGATCAGTAAATTTGCGTCAAGTCTCATGCAACATATCACCATTCTTGGTAGGTTTTTTGTTGTCACGATATGGGATAAACAGGGACAAAGAAGGTGGACAGAAAAAGAAAAAGAATACAGACAAATTTGGCTAGATTGAAAATAATATTATTTTAAAACGAAGAAAAAGATATTCTTTCAAAAATATTCTTTTAAAAACGTTGAAACTACCAGCGTCTTCCGTTTCGGGCATATGTGTAGACGTGGCAACATCCACAAAACACAGTCCGATGAAATCCTTACCGATAAAACGCGTCATAAATACTTTTTCCAATATGTCTTACTATTTTTCGAAATAATATTTCTTGATATATAAAATTATACACAGTTATATATCGTTACATCTTAATGTTTTTTATACTTATTATATTAACTTCAGCATCCCGTCTCCAGAGACTTGTTGACGGGACATCCAGAAATCGGTCCGCCCACTCATCGGGTATATACTAACATCTCAACAAAATCTGAATGTCCGAGAAATTTCATAGAAAATGTGTTTAGGAAACAGGCTCGATTTCTGGCGGAGAACACATATTTTCTACAAAATTCTTCGGATATTCGGGCCGGTAAATGTAATTAATAATGTTGATTATAAACAGAGCATTTATTTAAATAATTCTATTTATAAAAATAACGTATAAACAGAAAATATATTAAAATATTTGCCGGACTCAGTCCATTTCATTACATATATATATATATATATATATATATATATATATATATATATATATATTTAAATACAAACAGATTACTTTAAGTTTCCATATAATAAATTATTTCACCACAGCCCTTCCGAGGGACAGTGGATCATCAGATTTATTTCCAAATGTTGAAATGAAAAAATGAAAATAAATTTACACATTTATGACGAGCAATAATAAGGAAACTCACGAAGTGGGGGCAGTGTAGGGGGGTAGATAGACAGCGTTGAGTTAGATGTAACATTTCTATTGTTTCAAATTTAAATATTCGCTGAAATCTAGACATTGACACTTTAAATCTGTTAACGGAAGTTATAACTTGATTAGGAAGTGGGATGGAGAGAAATATATATTGAAAAAAAAGAAAAAGAAAAAGAGAGAAAAAAGAGAAAGAAGTTGTAAACAAGTGTCATTAACTTCTATTGGAATAGGCGTTGTTTTTTTTTTGTTTCTTTTTATTTACTTTGAGATTTCGTAAATCTTTCAGTTTAAACAGTCTAAGCCATTTAATTATATGTTAAAGTTTTTTTAAAACCTTCCGCAAGGCAAGTTGAAAACCGTTTACCATTTTAACTACATTAAGTCAGATTCAAGTTAAATGCTTACACAAGTTGTAGAACAGTGACACTTTCAAAGCAGATGTCAACATAGTCTTTGAACTCAGTAACATCAGACCACCAAGGAAGTAAGGTGTACGGTTAAACTAAAGTAGTCACCGAGTATAGACCCATATGATCGGCCCAGCTGAACCTTGATTAGAACCCTTGCGAAAGAGCCACATTAGAGATATTGATATTTAAAAACTCATCACAGCGATAAGAAGAGACTTGAAGCAAAGAGAAATATGGTTATAAGGTGGATGCTGAGAATACCATGAACCTCACAATACTAAAACGGCAAAGATCTCGAGAGAATGGAAATAAAAATACATATACTTAAGATCAAGAAGAGACAGTTGATATTTGTAGGACACATGATGGGGAAAGATATCTTGGAAATTTGATATTCACAGGACACATTGAAGGCAAGATATCATAGACGAGTATGTAAGTTCCACGTTTCAGATAAGGGGCTCGAGTAGCAATTCCAGTAGTAACTGACGAAGTAAAAGGCCAAATAATATATAAAGATACGTATGAGATTTTAGTCCCATGCTGTTATTAGCCATAACACGGGCATAATTATAATGAAGTTTGATTAATATTTTTTATGAATAACCACCTAGTAAGTGGTAAGCCTTTCTTGCAATCAAGTAAGATTAACAGCAGTCAATACTCTTCCTTTGGTGGATGTGCAATTGATGCAATGGTTCAGAAGTAGAAATCGGCAAGCCGACGTCGAATTCCAGTCGGGATCGTTACATTCACTTTTGCACAAGTATATATCAATCTATACTCCAATTAGCTATGAGTTAAATATTAAGGTATACTGGACTTGTGGTCGGCGACCAGTATAGGAGAAGGATAATCCTGAATTCCAAAACCGTATGTTTCCCTAATGAGGAACATACTTGTACTGTATCTAACGCCTGCTAAATATAGACGCAGTGTAAGCCATTGGTGTTAAAGAAGACCAAATAGTCCAGAACATATGGAAGGGAGAATCCATGTTGAAGATGAGAATTCACACTGATTTTAAATATATCTTCAAGTAGAAATAGCTCTGATTATAAATACTCTTTTCTTTCGAATAAACGGAGACATTAATTAAAACAGGGGCCTATCAATTTCCAAGATTTTTAAGGTAAGAAAATATACATTCAATACAAAATCAAGATAAATAAATATTCATATTTTTACAAGATATATCGTTTTACCGTAATGGAAGTTTTAAATATGACGTGGGAATTTTAAATAATTTTGAAATTTTAATAAATGTACTCCAACTAACTTTGTTTGAGAGATAAATATACTTCAGTACTCTCTTCAATATTTTATCAGGTGTCAATAATACAATTTTATTAATAATTTCAATCTTCCAAGGTAATTGTAGTTCTTTCAATTTTATTCCAGGATTTTGGGAACTTTTCCAAGTGGACTAATTATCGTCATTATACAGCACGCCACCATATTCCACAGTGTTCTGACGACGCTCACATATTTTATCAAATTTAAATATCTCACTGTGGTGATCTGGACCTTTAATCTTATAGATTTTATTCTCTTTGTATACAATAATGAGATCTATTATGTTTGTCTATGAATTTTAACCTGAATGAATTCTGCTTTTCCGATTTCTAAAATGACCAATTTATGATTTTCCATCAGATTGGATGGTTACCTCTAAGCCTCGGTTACTCTCAGGCCTGGATCAAAATTCTTATCCCAGCAAGTTTTGCTGATATGTCTCAGCTAATTTATATTCTACAGTCATTATGAGAATAAAAGTTAAATATGTCCGTCATCAAAGATAACATTTTGCTGTTTGTTTAATGCTGAATTTGATCGAGTTCGGACTAATGCACTTATGTTGAAATATTAATACTAGATAATCAGTTTCACTTGCAACGGCAACAACGAAAATTGGTAGCACAAGTAAATAAAAGGAGGGAATAATGATATAATCAAGTGGTTAATTCTGTCGCACTTTCTTAATCAAAAGTTTGAAGGTAACTCTCATCAATTCTAAAACATGCGATAACAGTGAAATTGAAGTGTAATTTCCTCTAAAAACAGGTTTAAGACATTTTTATATATGTTGACTGAGAATAACGCTGGCTGTTTGGTCAATGAATGGCGAATGTTTCCTGTGTGGAATGCTAAATTCACTATTAGTATTTTATTACTGTTATAGCTTTCGTGTAATCTTTCAAAAGACATTTCATATACATTTCCTTTTGTTACTATCGTATATTTTATGCTGCTTCTTTTTTTAATTACTCCTACCCAATTAAGGCGATAATGTCACTAAGACACAAAGGGCTACTTATGAGTGAAATAGAATGAACATATTTTAAAAGGAACTGGAAACCCGATCAAGGGAAACAATTCTACTTATGTTCAAAATACATTTCTACTCCAAGTACTAGTTTTTCTTTTCATTTTTGGATTAATGGTTTGTAATCAAATATTGTGTCATTTAAGTGCTAGCAATTTTGATCATTCATTCTTTAGTCTGTACGCAGCTAAACTTTTGGAAGCTTATTCGAAACGGACATCAAGAGTGATGCAGCTTATTCTTATTCTTCTGTTCACATAAAACATGTGGAAGCCATAGCAAGTGTGTTCGGCTTCATGGCGGGCCATTAAGATTCTAATTCGTTAATCCGATATTTCCGTTCTTCTCCTGTCCAGTTGGATTAATCCTTCACATTCACTTTATTCACCTTTATAGCAAGCGTCGGCTTTTGCACTGGAGCTTGCTGTTCTTGCTCGCTTTCGCTAATGTCATTGTATCTATGCCATCAATTCTTCCCATAATTCCCAATTCTTTCAGTTTTTATTCGCTGCTTTTTGCGACCGGTTGCAGTGTACTAATAAAAACTATTACTTTCATGATCCCCAACCTCGCCAGCTATCAGGCCAAAATGAGATATTAATCACTTCTCATTCTTTAAGATCTACTCTGCGCTCAGCCACAATAATGAATGCCAGTAATCTGCAAATTTCTTTTCGTATATTAATAATAAATATAGTCCACTCTCCTGGATTAGGTGATAGGTTTGGATATGAAACCAGAAGAATTTGTTTTCTACTGCAGATTATCGTATGTGCGTGAACCCTTGGAATATGAGGTCGAAAAATAATCATTTCTACGTAATAATACATTATATATATATATATATATATATATATATATATATATATATATATATATATATATATATATATATATATATATATATATTACTTCAATTAATTAAGGATTTGTACAATTTCTGTTCAATAATTATTAATCTTAATGTTATTCTTATTTTTTCATTTTTTTTGTAATTATGGTTCTTTAAAGGTAAAATCTTTATGTAATGTCTTAACTTCTTTTTATTTCCTATAAATTTCCTGTGCATTTTCTGTGACTTTATTTATTTAACAATTGATCCAATTTAATATAGTTATATATTATTCCATTATCGTTTACAGATATTTATTCCTAAGGCACCCCGAATTCCCTTATGCGAAAGGCACCTTCTTCATTTTCTTCCGTGTTTTTAGTAATGGAAAATCTTTTTTTTTGTGATTTAGCAATGGAAAATATTTTAAGTTAAAATTTTCCTAAGTGTTTTAAAATTTCTCCTAAAATTGGTGAAGGTTTAATTGTTTTTATGTTATCTTACCCTTATTGGTTCGATAATATATATTAAATTTTTAACATTGATATTCTCCTTGTGGATGGGTATTAATTAAAGTAAGTTTAGTTTGCAATAGGTTGATCTCTGTGTGCGGAAAATTGTGATAGTTTATCCTAACATATCGATTTTACGTATAAGTATATATAATATGGGGGAATGGATGTACGTATTTAAGATTTCCCTCTTACTGTTCGTTTCTCAGATATGGGTAATTTAATACACCATTAATTCTGAATTATCTCTCGGTCATTTCACTCAGTTTACGACTTAATGTTTTATATAACTTAGATTCTTTGAATTATCTGAGAGTTTCTCTTGAACCAAACTTTAATCGTTCTTCCCTTTTCTTATCCACTTCTCCTTTGACCACCACGATACCGTGTCCTACATCACCTTCTGGGTCCCTTACAAGCCTCCCTTTCTCCTTCTTTTCACCGTTGACCATCTCTTATATTACACTGTTTTCAGTCTCTCCTTTCTACCTGCCCAGTTTTTCCCTTTTGTTTCCCCCTCTTACCGTCTTTCCTCTTCTAGCCATCTCTATTTCAATAATCTACCACCATTGACACTTTGAAGAATCGTGTGAATTTTAAATTTTAAATTTATTGGTGAAAATGACAATTAACTAATGGTGTCTTGCAATTGTATGATACAGACAGACAGATACACACACACACACACACACACACACACACACACACACACACACACACACACACACACACACACACATATATATATATATATATATATATATATATATATATATATATATATATGTAAATGGCCCGGAATTGTTAATGTTATCGGACCTTACCTATAACGACACTATGAATACTGCGCCTCTCAAGAGAGAGGGAGTAGACGGAATCGAGTCGAGCCGAGAGTAGTTCACTCCAAACCAGGCTGACAGTCATACTAACACTATCCGCATCTTGTATTATTATTCCGTGTTATATATCTTTGTTATTTCTACTCTTGTGTTCGTGATGTTCTTCCTTGGTCCTAACCTTGGACCATAGCAGTGGCGATGAGGATATTGAAAAAAAAAAGAAGTTCTACGCGGAGAATTAAAAAAAAAAAAAAAAAAAAAACTTTTGCTATCGGTCGTCCATAACAGTGGCGACGGAGGTATTGAAAAAAAAGTTCTTCGCGGGAAAAAAACAATAAAGAAAAAAGAAAAATGTTTTTTGGACCACAACCTTCACAGTTGTAATGAAGACACGAATTTTACCTGTCAGACAGATTAGATCGAATTCTACACAGGAAAATCTTTTCGTACTAAATTTCTAGAACAGGCGACAAAGACCTGAAGTCTACAACGAGAAAAAAGAAAAATAGTTACACAAAATTACGGTGTAAACATGGAAGACTTTAATGCAACCATATTGGAACTAATGGAAATGCAATTTGAGCAGCAATAAAAAATGAGGATAGACAGACTAGTCTTGAAGAAAAACAATTAGAAATTCAACAGAAAAACGAAAAAAAATTTGGGAAATTCAACAGAAAAACGAAGACAAGCAACTCGAACTACGAAAATGACTACTACTAGCAGTAACAAATAAAGGGCCAAAGAAGTGGTATTCTCGCAAAATGCTTTATGGAGCTCTATTAAAGACGTCACTTATGCACCGGACGAAGACAAAACCTTCGCGGCTTACGTCAGAAGATATGAAGATTCATATGAGTTTGATTGCGGGAATTGGTCAGACGCGAAAAAAGTACGTCTACTACTGAGGAAACAAGGGTCAAGCGAATACACTAAATAGTAGACTACATCATACCGAGAAAAACGAATGAGTTGACTTTCAAGGAAGCCGTGAAACTTTTAACGGAATTATTTAGTCCGAACACTTCACTATTCCACAAAAGGTGGAAATGTTTAAATTTAACAAAAAAGGATGGCGAAAACTATATAATATTCGCTTCCATAGTAAACAAACATTGCGATGACTTATCTGAACTCAGTCCTGACAATTTAAAATGTTTGATATTCGTCCAAGGCCTGCTTTCGACTAAAGATGCGGAAATCAGACGGAGAATTCTAACAAAACTTGAGAGTGAACCAGAATTGACGCTATAAAAATTGGCTGAGGACTGTCTGATATGTATAAGCGTAAAAAAGGACTCGAAAGATATAGAAGAGTCTGGCGTTGGTACAACGACAAACATGTTATTTTCCCTCCTCAAAAACAAGCAAACAAATTATTTTACTACAAAAAGTCAAATGAAATCTCAGAAGAAACCACCACCCAGTCCATACTATCGTTGTGGGACTTTGCATTGGTACAAAGGTTGTTTATACCGCTATAAGACTTGTCTGTCGTGCAATAAAGTGGGACATAAAAGTTCGCAATGTAGAACAAAGAAAGAAAACAAAACTCGAGTAAGAGTCACTAGAACTGACCAAGCGGACTGGATGAATATACGAAAATACGTTCAAGTAGAAATGTTAAACCAAAAAAAAATCAGATTACACTTAGATTCCGGATCAGATTTAACCATTATTAGTTTACAGAGGTGGAAGAAATTAAACAAACCGACCATGTTGTGAACCGATAAAATAGCCAGGTCGGTAACAGGTAGAAAAGACAAATTTGAGGGGGAAATTAACATAAGTGTGACGTTTAACAGTATGTCCAAGAAATTAATGTTGTATGTTCTAAAAAATACGGAAAATTTATTTGGAACTCACTGGATGCAGCAATTTGACCTCTGAGATTTACCGATAAATACGTTCTGCCAAAAAGGGAAAAGTTTATCGACCAAGGCAGAGAAATTGAAGGAGAAATTAAAGGAGAGTTTCCCCGACGTATTTTCAGTCGGCCTCGAGAGGTGTCAAAAATGGCGGCAAAAATCGAACTAAAAGAAAATGTACAACCCATTTTCACGAAGAAAAGAAATGTACGCATCATTAGAAAAAATAGACAAAGATTTGGATAGACTCGTGAAAACCGGTATATTGTCAAAGGTGGAATATAGTCAATGGGCCGCACCTACGGTTTACGTGAAAAAGAATTCGGGTGAGATACGAGTATGCGCTAATTGAATGGGATTGAATGCAGCAATTAAGGATTATAACTATCCTCTCCCTAGTCCAGAGGAACGTTTTCACAAAATTGAACGGAGGAAGATTTTTCTCAAAGATAGATTGAGCGAAACATACCTACAAGTACCATTAGATGAGGAAAGCTCGAGGTTCTTGTGCACAGACCCACATAAAGGGTTATATAAATTCCAGAGATTACCATTCGGGATCAAGGTCGCGCCGGCGATATTTCAGCAAGTAATGGACACTAACGCTAGGCGGACTGGATTTCACGATCGCATACCTTGATGACATCCTCATAAATAGCCAAAATATTGCACAACACTGGGAACACGTTCAAGAGGTTTTCAGGCAGATACAAAATTACAGTTTTAAGGTCAAGGAAAATAAATATGACTTCTTTATGAAGGAGATAAAATATCCGGGCCATATTATTGACGAAGAAGGAATAAGACCAGACACAGAAAGGGCCACGGCAATAAAAAAATGCCGGCTCCAAAAAAATTAGCCGAGTTACAAAGCTTCTTGGGCTTAGTAAATTATTATCAAGAATTTATTCCTAGCATGCACAAATTACGCGCAACCCTAAACGAACTGTTGAAGAAGGAAAAGGTTTGGGAATGGTCATATAAATGTCAGAAAACTTTCGACAAAAGCATTAAACCTCTAACAGCAGATTTATTTTTAGCGCATTATGACCCAAAATTGGAAATAAGAGTCGCGTGTGACGCGAGTGCCTATGGTGTTGGGGCATGTATACTTCATAAAATGCCGGATGGGACACTAAAACCCATCGCGCATGCGTCAAGAACGTTGCTACCAGCTGAAAAAATTACTCGCAAATCGAAAAAGAAACGCTGGAAATTATTTTTGCGGTTACGAGATTCCACATATATATTTACGGTAGATTTTTCACTTTACAGACGGACCACAAGCCGTTATTGACAATATTTGGATCAAAGAATGGTCTACCTGTCTACACTGCTAATAGATTGCTAAGATGGGGGACAATTTTAACTTTAAATTGGAGTATCTTCCATCAAACAAAATCGGGCATGCAGATGGCCTTTCGAGACTAATACCAAAGAAAACGGAGACCGAAGATTCCGTAATTACAGCTCTACGATATGAGAAAGATATTAGAACATCATTATGTAGTACAATTCGAAACCTTCCCGTCACATTACAGGAAATAAGAAACGAAGCAGTGAATGACGAATTTATAAAGGAAACGAAAACAACAATTGTAGGAAAAGATAAGCATGTATCAGACAGTTTTTCGTTATGTGATAATGTTCTACTATATAATGAAAGAGTAGTAACCCCGAAAACGCTACAGAAGCGAATCCTCATGGATTTTCACATGGGCCACACAGGAAAGAACAGGATGAATTCCTTAATGCGAAGTTATGTGTACTGGCCAAACATGGATCAAGATATTATACAAATGGTTGACAAATGCAAGGGCTGTTCCTTAGCAGCCAAGGCACCTCCGATCACTCATAAGCCATGGCCTAAGATAGATCGACCGTGGTTGAGAATACATGTAGATTTCGCAGGTCCATTAGATGGTTTTTACTACTTGATTGTAGTAGACTGTTACAGCAAATGGCCAGAAGTATTTCGTTGTAGAAAACCTACTTCTGAGACTACAATAAATTGCCTTCACGAGCTGTTTGCTCGTTTCGGAATGGTTTATTTTTCAGGTGAAACACATCAAATCCCCGCCATATCACCCACGATCAAACGGCAAGCGGAGAGGCTTGTAGATACATTAAAAGGAGCACTAAGGAAAGCTTATGATGCAACAGAAAAGGCTTTACAACAATTCTTGCAAGTGTATAGAATTACATCGAACAGTACTACGCCATCGGAATTATCACCGGCCGAAGTGATGTTCGCCCGAAAAATTAGATCGGTATTCGACAAATTACTGCCAAAACAGACAAAGCTATAACCAACGTCGTTTGTACCAAAAAGAAAATTTAACCCAGGGGAGAATGTTTTTTTTAATGTTCAAAAACAATACATCCTATTGGGAGCCATGTACAATAGAGAAACGAATCGGCAACGTGATTTACATAATTCAGGGTCTGAAGTTCTAGCATAAAAGGCACTTAAATCAGATCAGAAAGAGGCTGTTAGAGGATTCTAACGGTCTACCCCAGGAAGAGGAGGAAGTAATGGACACAATATTTGATACATTCAATATGCAAAGGCCTCAAGCAATTTCAGAACCGTGGAAATCAAGCAGAAAAATAAAATTTACAGAGCCTTTGATGATTAATCCGAAGAGGGAAAATATTAGACCCTTGCGAGGTAAAAACTTTGGGAGGGGGGTATTGTGGGACCTTACCTGTAACAACAGAGTGAACTCTTCCTGACACTATGAATACTGTGCCTCTCAAGAGAAAGGGAGGAGACAGAATCGAGTCGAGCCAATAGTAGTTCACTACAAACCGGACTGACAGCCATACTAACACCTTCAACATCTTGTATCCTTATTCCGTGTAATATATCTTCGTTATTTCTACTCTTGTATTCGTGTTGTTCTTCCTTGGTCCTAACCTTGGACCATAACAGTTAACTATAGAGCCGTATTTCAGTTGCAGCTGGGTTTGTTAGATTCACTTAGTAAATATATGAATCCATCTCTACTCCCCACCTATGGGTTAATTAGTAAAAATTGTTACACTCTAGAAATATCTTGTTTTAAATAACCTGCAACGTATTGGTAATCCGTAAAAAAACGAATCAATCAATAAAAAGCATAGACACATTAATTATTACAAATTTCTTATTATACCTGCTAATTAGCTCTATTAAATTAAAAATGAACATGAATTATGAAATCATAAGTAGTGCATTAGATCACAAAACTTTCAGAGACATGAAGAGCCCTATTTATTCAAAATGAATTTCTTCGTTTTAATTTTTATATTGGTTTAAACCTATCAACACGGCCTTCAAATTCGTGAGATTTAACTGTGCTCTTATAGCAGCTTTTCTCAATCTTTTAAGCAACGGCACACCCAGGATCAATTGAAAATATCATGGCACACTTAGCAAATGTTGCTTATGAGAAACTTCGACAATATTAATTCATACTTCAATATAACTTTGTAAAAACTTTGAATTAAAATAAGAATGTTGAATACAATTATATGAAAAAAGGTTAATATTTATTAATTCTAAGAAGGGAACATTTAAAAAAATTAAATAAAATTTTGTTTTTATAAAGTATTTGAAATAACATAATCGAAGAATAGTGAAAAGAATTATTTGAAAAAAGTTTAATACTTATTCATTTATTCACATATTACGCTGTACCATTGCTACTCCCCCCATACACATATATATATATGTAAGCCGTGAAAATATTTCGCCGCACATTTGAGAGGATCGTGAGGCACAATAATTTGCTGCGTCATGGCGATTGAGATTCACCGTCTTAGAGCATAACAAGGTTATTAATAACACGGCTGTAATGGTAAAAATGATCATGGACTGCAAACAATCTTTTGTGTCAAATGCAAGTGCTCTCTGGACGGTGGAAAGTTTTCAAATTAACTTGAAAATAAGCGTACCAGTTTAAACGTGTCGCCAGGACATTTTATCTGAGTTTAATAAACCTGTAACAAAATAATTAGTAGCGCGGAGAAAATTATTGCGAAAATAAGACGTGTGGTGCACCAACGTTAGATCAATTACGATTGAGTAGTGAGTTTGGTCATCACTCGGTGTTCCACACGTTCGGCCTTGTGCGACATCTAAGCTACGATTAGAAAATCTTTTTTGGCTCTTCAGCGTGGTATAATGGTTAGCAAACCTATCTCGCTAGATCAATTGCAATAGAATAGTGAGTTCGGAATTCACATGCTGAACTACATTTTTGGCCTTTGTGTAATGGTTAGGAAGTTTGTTTCGTTAGGTCATATGCAACTGAGTAGAGAGTTCGATGCTCACTGTGTGCCTTACACTTTCGGGTTTGTGTCACATCACAGCTACACTTAGAAAACCCTTTAGCGGCGTGCTGTATTGGTTAGAAAGCCTGCTTCGCTAGTTCAATTGCAATTAAGAAGTGAGTTCGATTATGTGTTCTCCAGACATTCCGCACTGTGCCACATCTAAGCTATGCTTATGAAATCATTTTGTCACAGCTTCCTGGTGTAATGGTTAGCGAACTTCGCTTGCTAGGAAAATTAGGATTCAGTAGTGAGTTCGATCCTCAATGAGTGTCACATGTTTTTGTTATTGTGTCACATCTAAGATACGGTTTTAAAATTAAAAGCTGGAACGTGTAAAGGATATCCAAATGGAAAATGAAATTGAGTTTAAATTTAGTATGATACTGAATTTCGCAGACTAATGAATTTAGTTTCTTTTTTAGAAAAGCGTGAGGTCTACACTTTTATCTCGACCCTGTTAGCGTAGCCTATTTCCTCGAGTCTTGAGTGACGGCCAGTCTAAGAGAAGGGCTATCCTGAATTCAAAATCATAGAGAAGGCAATGTGACCCAAGCCACCTTATTTTCCAGATGAGAAGGAAACGGCATATGTGAAGAATCATAGGCATCTACGTTCTTAAGAGACATGTCATTTTGATAAATAACTGCTGCTTTCATTTACTTTTGTTGTTTGTTGTTCTTGCGAAAAAACAATGATTACCTTTTCGCTACAGACACATCGTACAAACCTGAAAATTATACTTAGAGAAAAATCATTGTTTAAAACTGACATATACAAGAAAGCAAATGAAGATCAGTTAAAAAAAAAATAAAACCAGAAAAAAGGCTAAACATTTACTTTCGAACACAATATGCCAAGTGGCTTCAAAAAGACTAAAAATAAAGAAAGCCGAACCATATTTTTTTAGAGGTGACTGCATATTTTAAAGGATCAGTACATTTTTTACGCATCATCTGTCACGATATTTAAATTAGACTACGTTTGAACTGTGAACGAATTACGGTCTATTATTTAGTTAAATCAGCTGTAAAAACACCGCTGTCTTTTTAATATGCTTTTGGCCTCATCGGGAGCTGAACTTTTACTTGAGGTTTCAAAACATAATTGCTTTATTCAGCGGTTAGGTCGACTCGATCGATGGAAACATAAAAATGTCAGATAACGAAGTACCTAGAAAATAAATAATAAAACATATTTATGCACAAAGCGCGATTTAACCCTCACTCTCACCCACGCACGCACACACACATACACTCACACATACACACACATATATATATATAAATATAGATAGATAGATAGATAGATATGAACCGCGCTTCCTATATATATATATATATATATATATATATATATATATATATATATATATATATATATATATATGACGAGCTTAACAGCAAAATTTCGAAATCGTGTAACACCGGAATTGTCCATCCCAAACACTAAACTAATTGAGTTTCTTTTTCTCAGATTTTCAGATAAGATGTTTATCTATTTTTCCTAAGAATCATTGAGAAACCCTTGAATTTATTCAGCTAGAAAAGAACAAGTTAAAATCCTTTTTTGTCACCCTCATTGTTTTTCCCAACTGAGAAATGGTGAAAGGAAAATAATCATTCAGTCCTTCAGTAGTGGTATCAACATTTATACACTGATTTTCCTCTTCGAAATCCATTCAAGAACAATCAAGAGAACAGTAAATAAATTTAAGAAAGAAGGAACCGTAGAGTGGAAAACTGGATCAGGTCACAACAAAAACGGATCATGATTTTAACTTCGAGCCAAATAAATCAATTAGAAAAGACCCAACTCAATTCATAAGACGTTTGGGAGTTTTAGATATGACAGTCCAAAGAGCAGTGAATAAAGATTTGTAAGTGAAATCGTACTATGAATAATTGAAATTAAGATCAAACATATATATATATATATATATATATATATATATATATATATATATATATATATATATATATATATATATATATATTTGAACTTAATTTCAATTATTCATGAATAATTGAAATTAAGTTCAAACATATATATATATATATATATATACATACATACGTACATACATATATATATATATATATATATATATATATTTGATATATATATATGTATATATATTTGAACTTAATTTCAATTATTCATGAGCTTCCGATCCTTAGCTGACATTAATTAATTGTGAACATGTCATTTTCGTTTATGATCGGTTGTATCACGATTCTACTCTTAAGGTTGGAGAGAAATTATACATTCTTATAGCTCAGTGTACAGTCCAATAGTATTATAATAAATCTGGGTGAATTCCAGTAAGATATCTTTAATTATTTCTAAGATACAACGGTTCAAACATTAATCTAACAAATAGACAATTTTGCTTTTACACGATTTTACCGTTACACCCGGTATAAGCGTCTGGTTAAGAAGGTCGTATTAGTGGTTGCAGTTACAAATTTCCTCTGTAGCTAAATGGTATAGCTAGCCACGCTATATAACGGTTCCGTGTAGGGTGCAGGTTCGATTCCTGACGGAATGAAACAGAATTACAATTAAATTTCTCGTACTTTGAGGCTGGTGAATTTTGTTAATACTGTTTATTAAAAGCAGAACATTTACTTTTAATATTTGTATCTATAAAAATAGCGCATACACAATATATTAAAATAATTGTCGGACTTAGTCGATTTCGTAATATATATATATATATATACATATATATATATATGTATATATATATATATGTGTGTGTGTGTGTCAAAATCTACAAATATGTTAATATATTTTCTGTTTATACACTTATTTGAGTAAATGCTCTGATTGTTATTATATTATAAATACATATTATTACTATAAATATTATATTTAGTGTGTACACATTTGACTTTTTCAAACTGTCGATAGACCTTGATATTTAACGTTTTACAAAAGCAGATGCTCCTTTCGAGAGGAATCGAAACTTTATTCCATGTTAATCAGCGAAAGCGCTTTCACCTCAGCTATACTTAAATCGGGATGACTTGCTCAGTTCCCTTATTTTAGAAATTCATATTTCTCGTTGGGACATTTCGATGTTAATATTTTATAACCTTATTTTTGTACCAGTATGGTAAAAAAAATTAAGCAATTAATATATATTTTAATTATTTCATCATATGTTAAACATTATATTTTGTGGATATACATGATTGTATAGACATTTTTTTTTCTTTTTATATTTCATTGAAATTACTGTGCACCAGTCTAGTTGACCAAAATGTTTTGGATTGTTAATATGAAAAAAATAGCAAATTCTAAATTTACAACCAGTGATGAGCATTCCTTAAAAAGACAATTGATTCTGATTTTGTTCTACCGGTTTTGCGTAGCGTGATTATAAAATATGCTTGATTGAAAGTGATCTAGATTACGAAGTGAATACAAGTTTGGTTTCTAGGGACACATTTTCTGAAATAAGACTATTATCTATCGGACTATGAATATAAATTTCACTATTGTAAAAAGAAATAGCCGTGTCTTTTCAAACACGTATATCCACTAAATATATCATTGATAGTAACATCCCTCAATTCACGCGGAAATATTTGTGAACGTGCATATGAAATATATTTAGTTGAAAAAAGAAATAAACGCTGCAATATGAATTGTAATGTGAAGACGCGAAAAAGCAAGATTTGAAAACGACAAAACCGACATAGCGCAAAAATTAATTTTCTGATAATGTCTTATGAAAGTACTCAGAAATGGATAATTTACAAGAAACCAGGAAATTGTCCGAAATATTGAAGAAAAATGATCCGTTATAACGAATTTCGTTGGCTCTTAACCAGACTTAGTTTTTAAAATGTTCTATTAAAATGTTGCTTCGGGCTTGTATATATATATATATATATATATATATATATATATATATATATATATATATATATCAATTATGTAGTGCGTATTCAATTTATATAACGTAAATCATTCATACGAAAATTAGCTTAAATTATTTGTTTTCGTATGAATGATTTACGTTATATATATATATATATATATATATATATATATATATATATATATATATATATATATATATATATATATTAGTTAAATTCCCGGAATGATTCTGAAAATAAAACAAAGTTTAAAAATGACACTTTGAAAATTTTCTAGTTCTTGACGACGTGTTTCATATTCCGACTGTCATTGCTTGCCTTGATAAAGTCGGAAGACGAAACGAATCGGAAAGAACTAAAAACTTTTTCGAATTCTTATATTAAACCATATATATATATATATATATATATATATATATATATATATATATGTGGTAAGGGTAATAACGACTAGCCAAAATCTTCACCATGCTACCTTTGAATGTTTGGTGTGAAATGTGAGTGCCATGTGTATTCCAGCATAATACCACAGTCTGTATACGTCTTTGTGGGAATATCTATTTAAACCTTATAAATGTAACATATGTATTGTAGGTTTAAGAAAGTAATTGTAACGTTTATTTAGATCATCTGTAAACATCAGTGCAGAGAGTATGATGATATATGGGCGCACCTCTAATACTGCTGACGATTAAAGATTGCCAGCTAACCTCTCTTCCGATTTACCACTAACATCCCAGTGGGTAAGAAAAAAAAAACTGGTTGATTACATTCAAAGACCATGAACTACCGCCAGTGACGATGAACGGATGTCCCGTTGAGAAGAGTGGGCTGTGGCGAGCCTCTTACTGCTGTATAGCTACTTCCATAGAAATTGCTCGGACCAACTACATTCCGAGGTTTCGTCAGATCTAATCTTCAAAGCTAGGTCTCGCCATACAACTTACATTGTAGCAAACCACCCACATCCCTTACATAGTAAATTCCACTCAAACAGCTTCTTCCTGCGAAACACACTCTGTGAAACTAACTTCCAAAGGATGTTTCCCCGAACACTACAATCTGTTCCATTCTAGAGTTAACTGTTATCATTCCCCTGCTTATCCATATGAACTCCTTCTTTACATCGAGTGGCTTCCGGGCCTTGTAGAAGAAGCTCACTGTAAGAAAAAAAGTAAAATAAAGTCTTTCTTTGTATTGTTATCCTATATCTCTTTGTTGCCCACTCGTTTTTAATACCAAAAAATCTTCTTGTTCACGCTGCATGGAGACTCTAAAATCTGACAAGAAATTCGATCCCCATAAACCACAGCTTCAGAATATAACACAGTATCACGGTATTCCATTGGCTTGCTATTAAATTTTCCCATCCTTCCACCAATGAATCTAGCAAAGCTGAATTAAAAGAGGAAAGTTTGTTGTTCCCTCTTTCGTTTCGGTTTTATTACTTCATTCTACGCCATCAGCAATATATTTTCTTCGTCGGTTTTTAATAAAGACTACAACTTCGCGTGAATCCACTTGGATTTATTCTTTACTTTTTAATTTCCTTCCAGTCGTTGTTTTTTTCTCCTTTCCTTACATTGTATTTTCTACGATTTTTCTTCGATCAGCCTTATTTTTCAATTACACTCTCTTCCTTTTATTTGTAATTTGTACTACTTTATTTTTTAATCGCGTTCTTTTTAAAACTTTTCATTCTATTTCCCATCTTTATTTTATATTCTTTCTTTTCCCTCTTTTAAAACCTTTCACTTTCTTCCATTGAATCTTTCGTTTATTAAGTCTTTATTTAGACTTCTTCGTACGTTTTTTTATATTGTTTTGAACATTTTCCATCATTTCGTTCTTTCTTTTACCTATCTATACTTTTGTTGATGCCATTTTGCTCACTGCAGATTTCAGCATATTCCTATTTTTTTTACATGTTTTCATCTTCCTTTTTGTGTCAGTGTTACGTTCTAATTCTTTTTCCTCTTTTTTCTTACTTTCATTTATTTCCTTCTTACTAAAGTTCGCCTACTTTAATATCGGATAAGATTGCAAAAATGGCAGACACAATTTGATGAAAGCTTCCTCTGTTCGATTCAGTTTCTGCTAACGTAATCCTTAGCATGCTTTTTGGTTTCTTTTATGAAAAAAATACCTCTTTTCTAAGAAAAAAACTGAACAGCAATCCGAAAATATACACAACGATTCGAGTCCTGAGTGGTGGAGGAAGTTTCAGGATTTGTCGGCAATAGACTTAAAGTAAAAAAAAAAGGAGCACTGTAAGGGAGAATCGTTTTATATATATATATATATATATATATATATATATATATATATATATATATATATAAATGATTCAGGTACAAAACTGGAGTTATAAATCTGAAAACTGCTATGCAATTAGCAAAATTCCTTTGAACATAATTCAGTAAAAATACCAGTTTATAAAATAAATATTCACCAATAAATTAATGAATAAAAAGTAGATTATATTGGTAATAGAACATTTGTTATGTATAATGTGTGTATTCTTTTTACTGGGCTACGGACATTATTACAGAAAAACGAACATAGTTGATTGTAATAAAGAAAAGCCTGGAATAAATTTCAGTTTATTTGTAATGCAACACAGCAATATTTGTGCATTTCTGAATAGATGAAAAAAAGGAAAAAAATAATACCAAAGGAATAATATAAAATGGTCAAAATATAACTGAAGTTCTATATATATATATATATATATATATATATATATATATATATATATATATATATATGTGTGTGTGTGTGTGTGTGAAAGAAAGAAAGGTAAACCGACGACGAAAGACAAGCAAAATAAATAAAAACAAAGCAAACACAAAGCTAGCAAAAGTGAGAATGCAAGTGCTATTTTTAAAAAGGAGGATAATTTGTAAATGAATCAAAACTATAATTCTGTCTTTATATATATATATATATATATATATATATATATATATATATGTATATGTGTGTTATTTGTGTGTGTGTGTGTGCGTGTGTGAATATATATATACCCAGTGTTTCACATAAATCTCCTCATCAGGTTCATGTTATAAATGAGCGGTTTTAAGCAAAAAATTGTTGGTTAAGAATAGATAAGTATATTAGTTTGAATAGTGTCGCTCTAGTTATCTATTGAACCCTATACTAACCAAATTCTGCGAGGCGAAAAAGAAGTTAAATTCCAATAATTTTTACGTTAATATTAAATAATACAGATATTTAAAAGCTTTAAAACTTTTCCCTCAGGGTTCTTGATAAGATCCAGAGACGGATATGCAATGTAACTGGCCCTGATCTGTCATCTCGTCTGCAGTCGCTCTCTCACAGACGCGCCGTTGCCTCGCTCTGTCATTTTTTACAAATACTTTCACGGTAATTGCTCCGAGGAGCTGCTTTCGCTGGTTCCAAGGCTCATGAATTTAAGCGTCCTACGAGGCTGGCATGCCGTTTCCACCACTTCACCTTTGAAACTGTTAGATGTAGACGTCTCTTCTACTCCAATAGCTTCATGCCTCGCACATCTCGCCTGTGGAACTCCCTTCCTTATTCCTGTTTCCCTGACAAATATAATATCCAACTATTTAAGTGTGACGTCAATCGACATCTCCAGTTGTCTTGATCTATCCACTTCCCTTCTCCACATCCTTTCCCCTTTCATTCCTATCTGCTCTCGCTCCAAATCTTCTGTAACCCCCTTGCCTTGATCGATCCACTATCTTTCTCTACATCCTCTCCTTTACCACTCCTATCTGCTCTTCCGCCAAACCTTCTGTAACCCCTTGCGTGATAGTGGCTTCCAGCCTTGCTTGGTGTGAAAATCTTAAAAAAAAAAAAATAAATAAATTATTCTAATTAAAATTTAAAAAATGAAAACAGTTCTTGAAGAAATGTATTTTTAATCTATTATGTTTCTTAAGACAATATATATCCATAATATAATTTATTCATAAAAGTATTTAAAGGCTTTTGTAATTATATAATTTTAAATTTTGTTGCATGTTTTGTTTTATGATTCAGCCATATTTTTGGTAAATGGTATCCAGTTTTACTAAGAAAAAAAAAATGATGATTATATTTTCGAAGTTGTTCTGCGTATAACTAATATAAACATTGAGCGGGGTAAAACGAATTTTTTCAAAATTTTATAAAATGAAATAAGACCGGTTAACAGATATAAAAAAATAATGTTTTTACCAATATTTTCAAAAACAAAATCATTTATAAAATAATTTCATCTATTTGTGTATGAGTCCGGAACTTTTCGATAAATTCGACATTTATTTGATTTCGGTAAGAATTTCGAAATCATGTGTTTTTAACCACAGAAAAATGATAACATTTATATGCTCGCCGCCCCTGACATTAGAAAAACAATATTTTTAACCAAAGTTTTGAACTTCTAAAAGGGATAAAAATATAATTTAATAAAAAATATCTTTTGAACTTTTCTATCAATAATAACAAATATTTAGAGGATAGACCTTCATACTATGTTCATTTTAGCGAACCTTTATGCGCGCGCGCGCACACACACACACACGCATATATATATATATATATATATATATATATATATATATATATATATATATATATATATATATATATAATGAAAGAAAATAAGATTGCAAAAATATTAAAAACTACGCAGAGGTTTATATGGGTTAATTATATGTATGTTAGTAGTTAGTAGATATTTTAGTAATATGTGTAAGGCTTTGGCTCTCTTGCGGCATTATAAATCAAACATATAGCTTTATACAATGGCCTTTTCAGGAAAAAAGCCTCATGGAGGCGAGGAAGAGCGCACTTTATCCGGCCTTATAACTGGTAAGTTCAGTATCTCCTCTCTCGCCTAACGTTATGAGGGATGCCTCATCCAGGGGATTCTAACCAAGTAGAAGCACCTTTCTTATTTCACTAAAGAAAATTTGGTAGATACCGATGCAATAAGGGCCTGAGCAATTCTTGTTCCTTGAGACATGGTTACACATATTGACACCTAACATCAAACTGCTGTGAAGAGGTTTGCAAATGCAGTCTAGTACACTATTACAGACCGGCGATAGCTTTGTGATCCTTTTGTTCAATTATAACGTTAAAATTGGATCGTATTGTAAGCTTTTAGTGACCTGATGGTCCTTTTAGAGAAGTGAAAAAGCATGCTGGAGATGACGCCTGATGTTTAGGCGTTGGAAACATGGTCAAATGACCATTCTTCCCCGTAAAACATGTTCGTACAACGCTCGCGGACAGCAATTCTAGATCACAAGTCATCTGCGGCAAGGTAAATAAACCAGGAATGTTAATAAAAACAGTGGAACTCGGAATTGTTACCTTGTGGATCGAAAGCCAGCTTTCAGTGCTCAATGATGAGAGCTGGGCCTGTGTAATGTAAACATGAGGAGAAATAACTTCCTGGGTATATGCACCTACGAATATCAGTCCTAAACTCTGACATCATGTGGAGTTCTATAATTTGTGACTTATGTACGCTATTAGGTTTTGTGAAGGGAATTTTAAATAGCACCATGCATACCTAGAGTATTGTTCAATCCGTTCTATTGTCATTCCTGCAACAGAGAGGGGATTTGTCGTTCCTGTGGGATAATGTCCGCACACATGATGCATCTGGTATTGGACATGCTCTCCAAAATCTTGCTCAACTTACGTGGTCTGCAGGATCAATCCACCGTTACCCCAGTTCATATGCATGACACAGGATGGAACGAAGATTAACTCGTTCATATAGAATATGAATCGGTGAGGTTACAAACCGAATACATGGGCGCCAAAAAAACCCGGATTACCATCCAGGAGGTGCCCATGTACATCATCGAGGATCATTTGGATGTCTCCTTCGCGGAATATGGATGTTATCCTGCAGGCTGCCGAATTCAAACCAGACTTCTACACCTGGATCAGCCCATGTATCACTCTTTCAGTTTTGTGGTCATTGTGATCGAAAAGCGGTTGGGCGCATTTGCGTTGTCACGGTCGGTCCGACATTGTTGTCCGTTGTCGCTCCAACATTAAGCTTTGAATTTAGAGCCCTTCCTTTGCCGGCTGAGCAACAGGGCGTACAGTCCGGCCATACTCGGAATCGCTGTCCCTGGAGGCATTCGAGCCAGGATTTCTGCATACGCCGATGACGTATCCTTTTTCGTGTCGTGTAGCAGCGACATTGAGAACGTACAGAAGGCGCTTGAACGGTACGAAAAGTTGACGGTGGCCAGGATTAGCCTCGAAAAGTCTTCTGGCTTGTGCTTAGGTAAGGGGATTGCTCTTCTGAGGCTAATTAGTTGGACAGACGGCCACGTCTGCATTCTTGGAGAGTGATTTTGGCCAGATCTTCAGCTGAAGAAAAATTGCTCAGAAGAACAAAGTTCGGAGCGGCGGTCCGAACTTGGCTTCTTCGGGAAATATACTTAAACAGTAGAGCTGAGGTGTGTACCACTAACATATTTTCTTTTATCCTTTATTGATTGGCTGTACTTCATCTCTGCAAGAACCGAAAGAAGGCGCTCGATTGCTTGTTGTCCATCCTGTTATGTGGTTGTCGCAAGCTTCATGTCTACAGATAGGTCGTTGCCCAATGTCTGTATCATGGTGGGGGCACTGGGAATGACGCATTTGTGCCATCGGTACGCTTCAAGTTTGGCTTTCCTACGCCGCGCGTTGACAGAGGACTCGATATTGGAGGGAAGCGTTAGGGACGCTTTCCTTAGCCTTAACGTCATTCCTCTCGTTTCGGAGGCTGAGCGCCATCTTCGCTCCCTGAATCAATCGAGATTTCTCTGAGAATTTCGGGCAACCTTGAGAGTCATTTCCTCGTACGCTATTGTATCGTGAAATAGTGGACGGGGTCGCGACGATCCTCTACGTTGCCGGATCGGCATCACGGTTGTGCTCTTTTTGGTCTTCAGCGCTAGCGGCGACTTATCTCAGCAACCCTGAGTTTTCACTTGGCGATTGATACGGAACGTGTTATCTCTTAATGACGTAGACTTCCGAGGTGACTGGCCTGCTATGGGTGTAATCTTGGTTTAGAGGAAACGGATTCGCATGCTCTTTAACATTGTCTACAGGCGAACCCGTCCTGGGGCTATGTCGACAAGTTGACGGCTTGTATCGATCCCATGCATCTCGGGTGCATCGACCTCGCATACGCGATCGATAATGTGTTGCCCCCATTCACTGGCGTGAAACGGATGGTGTTTTTCATGTTGCTAGCCGTGGCAATGGTGGCGGTGTGCACATCGGTGATGGAGGGAATCTTGCGATATGAACACTATTCTTCTCAGGATCTGGTCGGATATTTGGGCTTCAGTTCAAGATGACAGCATTAACGGCAGATCTCAGCGAAATGTGGCTAACTGTGGAGAACCTTATTCGTGTGGACGGGGCTAGCGTTGATTTTCTTTTTTAAGTCCCCTTTATCGCAACGGGGCGATTTCCTGTGATCCTTCCCATGGATAAGTTAGACATTGTTTGTTTCTTAGCTAATATAAGTGTTGTTACTGGTCTGTAACCGGTATTCTCTTTTGTTATGATCCATGCCAATATTCCCAACCTCCCCAGATTGTTTTTACCCCCATTTACTTTATTCCTCGGCTGGGTCAGTCTTTGATATTCTCACTCCGTCATTTACTTTTCCTTTCGCACTCAGTAACACTAGTCAATGTGTTTCTTGATTCTGCCTATAGGTAGAGTACAGCTGACACTCTTATTATTTTGAGCGGTGGACGGATCCTACTATCTGTTAGTCCAGTAATTTGAATGTTTTGTTTCATTTTAGTTTGTTTTGGGGTTCATTCCTTCCCCATCATTTCATGTTCATGGATTTTTTGTTTATTTTTTTATAGGAAAAAACAATGAAATGTAAGTAATTAATTATGTCATGGGCTTTTTTCGTAGGTTTCCTATGAATATGCGGTATTGTGGTAAATGTAGGATTGAATGGTAATGTGAGTTCTTGTGGTGAATGAGTAAATTATAATGAATGAATGGGTTGTGTGTCTGATTAAATAGGTCTAAGATTGTGATAACTAGCCATAACCCACTTCCTCTTCGGGCTTCTGCCACAATTTCTGTAAAATCATAAATAAATAACCGTTATCATAAATAAATAATCGTAAATCGTTAACACACCTTGCGGCAACATGACTAAACAGGTTGTCAAGTTATATAACTAAAATAGTATTTGCCTTATATAGGATGATAGACAATCTAGTGAATATTTTCATGGTAATTGTTCTGATGAGATTCCATCTTTAGTACCTCGACTTCATGAATTTAAGCGGACTACTAGATTAGAAGTAAGGTGTACAGTCGAAATAGCTAGATGTAATCGTAAGTTCTATGCTAAGAGTTTCTTCTCTCGCACTTCTCACATGTAGAAGACTCCTCCAATTTCCGGCTTTCAAGTCAACTTTAATCCTCAAAAATGTAAATTCAATGTCAATCGTCTTAATTCCTGTTCTTTTATTGTTCTCTCCCCATAATGTTTTTTTTCATATTTTCTCACACTCAGTAACTCCTTGCGTCTTAGTAGCTTTATTTCTTTGCGTGTAGGTGAAAGTATTCAAAAGGAAAAGTGGACAGGCCTATTGTAAAGTTCATTGAATATATTTCGATTATAAATTTACTCTCTTACTACCGATGTGCACCTTATTGGGACAGCGAGAGTGCGTGTAGTTTTTAGCTTAAACAAATAGAAATATATCAATGATGTTACAATTTTATTTTTCGTTAGTTCATGTCGGCATTTTACATATATTTATACTGCTAATAAATATATAGGATAGGCGCATGATAAATATATGCTTATATATATATATATATATATATATATATATATATATATATATTTGAAGAAAGTTAAATTTTATTGTAAATTAGAATTTTACCTTTGAAACAAATAATAAACGTAGAAATAGGAGATTTATAATATAAGATGTTCTACTTTGTTTTTTCGAATCACTTTTTACTGTCATTTTTTTTTAGAAAATAAAGCAATTTAATCTAATATAATTTGAAAGTAAAGGCGAATGACAAAGGAATATTCTTTTGTGATAAAATAAAAATGAGGAACGTGTCTTAGACGAGACATAAGGAAAAAAATACAAATTTCAACAGATGTGAAAAAGAAAGAAGGAACTACAAAGAACTGTAAACCGACGAAAATATGAAGAAGTCGACAAAACATTTAATGATACAAAGTTGTGCTACAAAGATTGAACTAAACAGAAAGATAAAAAAATAAGATAACTTCAAATCTGACAGAAATATTTTATGATATTCGCTCGACTGGTTATAAACTGAGGCAAAGCGAAAAGTTGAATCTCGACCCGTTAAATCTTCCATATTTTTCGTCCGGCTTTTCTCGAACGAGCACGTTTCTATATTTGTTGGCAATTCAATAATGAACATACAATTTTAAAAAAATAACTATTTTACAAAGACATTTTATTGCTAAACTTCCTCGCATAAAATATCAGTTAACTGAGACTAGATGCGTTATTTATTGAGGAATATAAGGCCAATTTTGGCAGTATCTTTCAGCCCAAAGTGTTAAAGGATTCTTTCATCCATTGATCACATCTAGTTTGAAGTAGTTAATCTCTATACATTACGTATCAACGCCACGACAGTTCACAGATGGGAATAAGAATAAACATTCTGAAATTAATGAATACTGTGTCACTAAACGGAAAATAAGCAATGAAATACATAGGAACAATCTAAAATCACCTCGGAAAACTCAACTGCTATTGAAATGACACAGATATCAGGTTGAAATTTGATCGTGAACATAAGGATAAATAGAAAACGTATTGGGAAAAAAGTATTATGGGGCAGACGAAACCAAAATTGAATTGTTTCGACGTAATTCTAGAAACCATGTATGGAGGAAAGACGGCGATACTAGATTCCGGCTTTGAATAGCCCATAGATTAATATGCCGCCAAACATAATCAACGAACTTTTGAAAATTCCTGGTTAAAATTCAACTAAAATTGATTATGTAACTCTCCTGTATCACAAAAATATGCTTACTTTTGAGCGCCTTTTCCTGTTTTAACGCCGAATACAAAAAATAAAAAAAAATATCGATAATGCTTCGCAGTAAGGGATTTTATTATTTTAAATGACATTTTCCTTACGAAATCAGAAGTAGACGTTTTCCCAGATATTTTGGATAAATTTAGTCATAGATTCGACGGCAGAATAACATTATAGACCACCAAGTAGACATAAGCTACGTTTGCGCAAGAGTCAAACTGACAGCCACTCTTATTTTAGAGAGTTGTCTGGAGATACAGTTAGTGTATTCTCATCTCCGTTAAGAGGAAGTTTAAAGGTTACAAATCGAACAAAGGTTCCCGTCTGATCACCGAAGGGATGCAACGTTAAAACTTGTCAGTATCTAGGGCGATGATAGCTAGGGAATCTTGCATGTGCGGGAGGTGAAATAGATAATGGCTGGTAATTATTAATCACAGAGCCCAGATCCAATTCCCGTTGGATTCATTATATTCACTTGCGCGCAAATAACCTTGGGAAAGGTATGAATCCACCTCCCCCCCAGTTGTGCATTAATTAGTAAGACTTGCGCCACTAAACAGTTATTATCACCAACAGAGATTATTACAATCTAAATTTTTTCTGACTTTAAATAAACTGCAAAGGGTTTATAGACAGTAAAAAACGAATCAACCAAATATCAATGAAGTGATTTTCTATCTATATTTAGTTGGCTTATAGAAGGAAAACGTTTTATGATTTACAGTTATTTTCATTTTTTAAAAAAAGCTGTAATATCTTTATACAAGTCGATTTAATTTTTTTCTTCTTTTCCGGAATTATTAAATATGCACCATTCGATATTCGTTGAATTTCGAATAGACAAGCAACATATTTTTGGTACTTTATTTTGTTTCGTGTGATATTATTCTTTGTATATTCTGTATATTTTATTGATTATTTTCTTTCTCGGTCCCATAGAGGTGTAAGAAATCATAAGCGGTTTTTAGTATCCTATTTGGCGCCGATGTTTGTTATGAATTTTTCTGATATTTTATTTCTAGCATCAAATATCTTCAGTAAAATGTAGAATAATCTAGACCAATGCTTCTCAAACTATCTGCTGTGGCGTACCGGCAGTTTTTCTTTCAATGTTTGAAGGACCAGCGATCGAAGCTTTTCCAATCCAGCTGTTTTTCTTTTAGTGGGGGTTGGCGCTATTCATCCCATTTTTTTATTTTTTAGATATGTCCTATTTCAGTTATCTCTACTAAACATGGGGACATGATATCTTATTCATTCGCAGTCCAGTCATAATTGACATAACAAATCTTCCCGGCGTGTCATGGACCGGTACCATATTTATGCCGTATAATTATATAATAAGGACCCAAGAAAATATTATTTGAAATTCCGTAGTATTATTCATTTATACCAGAAAAATAAAAGCTTCAACATTTTTATTTTATTTTATATTGATTTTCTAGAAATATATGTCCATAAAATGGTTGTTTGGTATTCCTAGGTTTGTTGCCACACAGTTACACATCATATCATTATGATGGTATTGTCACTGTTTTGTAGTTCATTACATCGCATTTGTTAGTTCTTTAACAATGCCTTTTAACATGAGTGTGTCATCGAAAAATGTAACCATAATAAATATAAAAATTAAATTAAAATAAAATAAAAACAGAGTCTGTCTATAATTCTGAGATGAGGTATTATGTACAGTATTTACATTAGTTGGCGACAAAGATGAGGACAATAGTCCGACTAATGTAAATACTGAAAATAAAAACAGTCAGATATTTTGACAGTCTCTCGTGGCGTGGAATGTATCAAATGTTTCTTTGTTTCCTGGAAACTCTCCGCGTCCGGCACACGACGGCTCGTCTACCGGCACCGGTAGTCATACCACCCTTTGAGTAGAAATGATCTCGATATCTACTCTCGAAGGACGATATAAGAAAATTATCTTATGAAAATCGGTTGTCTTTGCCATTGATCAACAGAAATCACACTTTTCTTACATTAAATATAATGTTGTATACATCTTATCTTTTAAATTTCCTTAATTAAATTCGCCAATCAATAGATATTTATTATGTAACACGTTTCCCATCTGGACAACTTTGCTTCTTATCTTAATAACAGACTTTCTGTCAAATTAACAATCACGCTCTTATTCCCTAGTGACATTTGCTAAGCAAATTGTCACCTCGAAATCACTTCATTAGCTTTTGATTTTTATTTCCGTTTTAACAACGTGTATATCAATAACGCTAAATAACATAAACGACATTAACTAGTTTCAGAACGTAATACTTTAAACAAATCCAAGATTTTAGAAAATTAATTGCCAACAAGGACACTTGCTTCTAAAGATGTATGAGGCATTTACCACATTCATCTTTTGGTTGGCAACATTTCTTGCTTCTCATAATATTTAAAGCTTTAAAACTAAAATACTATATATGTTAATTAAGTTTGCTACGTCTGTTACTAAAAATTGTGTTGAAATTTTTAAAGTTCAATCTCTCTACATTATCGAGTTGGTATTCAAAATAAGCATAGTCAGCATCACGCATGCCGTGTCCGTACGGTATATAGGTTATCATTTCTCTCCACAGTAGCTCTAAGCAACATTTAACATTTTACTATCCATTTTACTGTCTAATCTATCTGAAGTTCATTCATTATATCTCTTCCAATATATGGAGATGTTACCCTCTGATAACGTCCCATAGAAGCTTCCAGTATATTTTGTATCACTAATATACATTTAGTCATGAGAGTTAATATACTTATATTATTTAAAACTCTTGTTCTTATCTTGGTTGTTATGATTATTATGATGTTATTATAGGCACGTTTCGGTCAAGTACAAACTGGCCCCTATCAGGCATCAGTTGTTTGGCTGATATGAGATATCATTTATGTAATAATCATGAGACATCCTATATCAGCCAAGCACTGGATAGCTAATGATGACCAGAGTTTACTTAGCCGAAACGTTATATCTATGATCCATATCAACCAAGTTTCGAATAATAGATCTACATAATAAAATTATCAACATAACTCAAATGAAATATTAAATCATAAGTGTTAAAGAGAATTTGTACACTCTAGCTCTCCACAACTTCCTATCCTTCATAACGCTTAGCAAGTATTAACCCCTTACTATCCGTCCCAGTCCTTGTCTTGCTATCCTTTTACACAAGCTCTTTAGGTAGGATATTCACCGCTTCATTCTGCCGCTCTTGCCTTTAATATGTCCTTGTGTGTGTCAATTTTTCCAAGCTCATTTTGTGTCCTGGGCATATTAATTCTTTCTGATTTCAAGTATGATTGTCTTTACAGTTCATATTTTCTTTAGAGGTTCCTCGTTGTTCTATTCATAGTATTCTAATGGTCCGTCCGTAGAACCACATATCTGAGGTTTCGAATCTCGCCTTCATCATTACTATAATAATGTAGGCGAAATTACTATAATTTATAATGCATAGCAGTTAAGTGGTCTTCCTATTAATTTTTACAACGAAAGTGTCCAGAAGTTTTAAAGTTTTGCTTAATATCTTCAAGTGTTCTTTCGCTATTTTCGATTCACTTGAGGATATCTGTGTCATACTTTCCGTAGTCTGTTACAAGATTACACAAGGTTCAAACTTCTGTAATTGCCCGATTCAGATGTCTCCAAATCGAAGCTCATATCCTTGGTTGCCACTCTTGCTGTCTTCTCATTTTGGCTAGTTCACCTTTTTTACGCACTTTCCATTGATTCCTTCTCTTGGGGGTTTGTAATATTTCCTCTGAGACCGCCATCAGCACAGGGTTTTCTGTCATCAGCTGAGCGTCATCTGCGGATTTTATGTTAAAATCTTTACTGCTGATATTAAATCCTGTTTGCTCTTCTCGTTCTCCCTTTGCTGTATAGATTAAGAAAATCCGTTGAAACATTGCATTCTTGTGTTTATTCCCGTTTTATTTTTGAGTCCTGCTTAACTAGTTTCCTATCCGCATGCAGGCGGGTTGTAATCTGTAAATGTTAGCAATTATCCTAATATATTTGGAATATAAGCCGATTCTGTCTATAAGGCAGTGTTTCTTAAACGTTTTAATTCAAGGCTCACTTGTAGAACAACAAAAAGTCTTCGGTGCATTTTAAAATTTTAATAAGGAAAAATTAGTCATTAAATTTGAAAATGAGAACATAACAGAGAAATTTCCAGAAGTCCATATGTTTAATACATTACATTGATTGTGTCTTTAGCTTTTTAAAAAAAAATAAAGAATTTTTAAATGTAAAAATAATTAAGAAATTACTCTTCAGTAAACTTGGGGCGCACTAGCTATCTTACAAGACGTATTAGTGCGCCCGGGCGCACCGACTGTGAAACACTATAAGTTTTCTTGTCATATTTTATCAAATATTTGTTCGTGATATTTTTGCATTTGTAATTATCACTTTGAGAGCAATCTGATCATATAGATAGCATTTTGTGCTCAGAGTCTTGAACGAGGCAACATTATTTTTGACTTATTTCTAGTCTGTTCTCCTACGATTTTTGAGCATGCGAATTTTAATTATAAGCTTATGAGGTCCATTGAGCGTATTATCCCCAAGTCTTTTAAAAGATACATTCATAAGTGTTAATCTTATCTTCAGTGGGTACTTAACCCTTTGCGATTCTTCTCCCTAACTAATCTGAACGTAGATAAAAATAATCCTCGATAAATGTCGATTTATCTTAATCGCATTTTAGACATAGTTGATGTCTGTTTAGGCTTATATTCTTGTTTCTCTAATTTGAGAAATACGCATTTATCAAAAAGATTAATATTTCAATTTGGTTGCCATGAATTATTTATTACACGAAAACTCTGATGGAATCTTTTGTTGAAAAAAAAAATGATTCTTCGACAGCATAAAACGTCGTCTGAGTAAATGACAAGTTTTAATGATGTATTGACTTCTCTGTAAATGATTAATAGCGGCAAAAACTTTACATTTTCTTTGCGTTTTTATTATATCGACGGATTTTGCTACCTGATATAAGCTATTTTGATACACAAGCATTTTTTCAAAATGAATTACTTTTTTCTGTTAGCTGCAATTCATTTTTGTTATATAAAATAAATTTGTATATTTAGGTAGCAACCGTTCTTTTAAAGATGTTTCATCGAATATAACAGACAAGGAAAAAGTAATTTATTTTTAATTTAGTTTTCCAACATTCTTACATTTTTCCATTTGGTTAGAGTAAGGGAGTGCAAAAATTGTCCGTATAGTCAATTGCACCAAACGCTTTCGGTGATATCTTAGCCATTTCCAAGGGTTTTGTTTGAGGGGTTGCTCTTAATGTTTGACTTTACATGTTTGTGTTGTTTTGAATACTAGTAGCAGCATTTATTCCAAGCTTCGCGTGTTGGGTGCTGCTGGAATTCGAGAGAGTGTCCTTTTGTTTTTGTTTTTTTTTGTTTTTTAAAACATCCCCATTGTTTAATAAGGTGGGATTGATAGGGAGAAGTTTCGGGGAATATGTTTTATATAAAACTTTAATGTATTCGACCAGAATTTTTCTTAAGGTCTCTTGCAACTTGTGGGTAGCCAGAAGTATTTTTTATAGCAAAACATCCGATAAGTGACATGCGAGGCGTCTACTGAAATATGTGTTTGTATCTCCGATATAGTTCATTGATTTTTGACAAGAAAGACAGTCTTGTACTGGTCATTAATATAGATACTCTCTCTCTCTCTCTCTCTCTCTATATATATATATATATATATATATATTTATATATATTGATTTGTCATTCCTATTATATAAAGAACTGATGAGAATTTCTTAGTTTGATCCATTTTGTAAAGCCTAACAAAGGAAAATAAGACAACCAAAGAATTGGAGAGATGTTCATTTATTGGCGGAGCTGAGATTCTCTCAATACACAGATGTCTGTATAAAGCAAAAGTCTACCCACCCATTATACTAGGATGGCTACCAAAAAAAATCGTACGCATAAACTGGATGATGTAACATTTTGGATTGCTTAGCATCTCGTGTAAATACTGACCACGCTCGATGCTGATGAACTTCTGTGTGTGTGGGTGTGGGTGTGTGCGCTCACGCGCGTGCTGGATTGTATACTTGCTATTGTATTTATTTTCGGGTCTACAAAATATTCCAGCGTTTAGCTGAATATTTTATATAACTAGAAATAATTCATAATAAGGCGCCTTGCTTTGCAGCTGGTTAGGAATTCAGTCCCGTACACATGTGTACAAGCATAGTGTGTTTCATCGGTATTTTATCGGTACCTTGTGTCCAACCATGTTAATCTTAAAGAGTAAACATTGACCCGGAGTTTACAAACATATTCTCCTCAGTAAAAAGTGTTTAAAAGGAAAGACTTTTCATTATATCTGACAAACGTCGGCAGTTGATATTTGATGTCTAGAGAAAGGTAAAGACGTCTGAGTTAATCGAATAACAAATAAAGATATTATGATTCTCTTGTCTGTTGCCTCCATCTTTTCATGTTTCATTTAAAATCAAATATATAATGATCTTTTCATCTTTATCTTGATAATCAACTATTAACTTCATTGATATTGTACCACATCAGGTCAAAATTTCTTGCCCGATTTTCATCAATAATTTTGGATAATGTTTTGATGCCGATTTCTGTCGTGTTTCGAGATTGAAGCCGTCTATCATTCAGTTGAGTGTCTTTGTGGAGTGTTGACATTTTTTTCCACAAATGAATGCCTTCAAAACGGAGGATGAGAAGTCGCCATATGAATGTGAATTTTGGAAAGGAGTAAGCGTCGGAGATGCGTCAAAACACATTCAAAAAGTTTATTTGCATCTTTCTCAAGTACGGACGATCAAAAAGTGTTTTGGAGGATTTCCCAGAGTGATTTTAATTTCAACGATCAACCACGCTTCGAGCAACCTTCAAACGTCGATGAAGACGCTCTGATTGCCATCATGGAAGATAATTCAACGATTTCGACGGAAGAGATGTCTAAGGTTTGGAAAATCAGTATTTCAACTGCTTTCCACCATTTGAAGAGACATGGGATCAAGGAAAACGTCTGATTTTGGCAAATTGAAAAGGTGTCATTTTCCAGCAAAACGACGCAAGGCGGTATGTCGAATAACAGACCTTACAGAAAACTAAAGAATAGAAATTGGAAACTACCAGGCACCCACCATATTCTCCTGGCTTGTCTTGGCTCTTTCGAATTTTCATTTGTTTCGGTCGCCAGAAAGCAAATGAAATGACAAGAAAATTGACGCTGTACTGTTAATCAGCAACTAACTCAAAAACTTCTTCCAGAAAAAGCATCAAGTTTCTAGGAAAATGGAATCAACTAGCGTGTAGAATGGTGGGAGACTGTTGTTCAAATCAATGGAAACATTTTACTTGAGTAATAAATATTTTATATTAGTATGTAAAATTTTGTATTTAATTTTTTACTCGGGCATAAACATTTGCAGCGTTCTAATATGTTTATGTATAAAGTTTTATGCTTTATTCCAACTGAAACATTATGAATAATTCTAGTAGATAGAAAGAAAAACAAAGATACGATATTATTTTAAGATTAAACATGTCTTTATTCTTTTCAAAACTCGCATTAGCTGCAGGATTTGAAAATAGGTCTAGGACGTGCGCTGTGGTATAATGGATATCGCTTCCGAGTGAGAGACGCGTTTGAATTCCAGTCGAGTTCATTAAATTCACTTACGCACAAATACACTTGGGAAAGGTATGAATCTATCTTTTCTCCTCCAGCTATGGGTTGAATATCCTTGGTTGGCAACCAGTCCACTGCAAAAAGAAATGGCAACCTACTGCGCGAAAAATCTACCTTGCCAGTCATGCATTAAAAGATACATGATTGTCCAAACGTGTATCACGTATGGCACTTAACTGACTGACTCAGGCCTTAATTTTTTAAAACTCAGAATGTAATTTTTTTCTTTATTTTATTTTCGTTTCTCTTAATGTGTCAATTTCAATGAGTAGAATCGGCAGTTATGCCAATCAATTTATATTATTGGGCATAGAAATGCAAATTGGGGGGGGGCAGTTTAGCTACCTTATGCCACTTTAATTTTTTCCACTTCAGCTGGTGCTAAGTGCTTACCATCTGATCAACACGTTCTTAGTACAATTAATGAATTTCATATCTTCTGTTAAATATCAGCTTTCAGGAACCTATAGCGTGAACATTGATATGATGGTATTTCTACTATCAAATATCAGTCACCAACACTTCCATTGGATGTTTCCGGTCTGTTATTGCGTCTTTTTCTTTTCTCCTATCTTTCGGACAATCAGATAGACTTCCAATATGTAAGCTCAAAACGTTTGAATACGTATGAGCCGACATACATTATTATACAGGGAGTCCGAAAGTCTTGTCACGCCCTCCCAAAGAGTAATTAGAACAATAGAAGAACAAGTAATACAGTAATACAAAGCACGTGTACTTGATTCAGTTTATTCACTCTCAATGACGCTGTCACACATCGTGAAGGTCTGTATGAACAACGTCATTTTCGTGGCACAAAATGATGCAATGCCATGTCCTGCGTGATATCTTACGAAGCTTTCCTTTGTTGGCTGTTGCAAATGCCCTCCGAACGGTGTCCTTCAAATGATGGGTATTCTGGTATCGTTCATGCGATACTCTTTCTTTGATAATACCCCACAGAGCGTTCAAATGGAAAATTATATTATATAGGGGTGACACGTCTTTCGGACCACCCTGTATATTAAATCAATGGTTTGCAAACGGTGCAGCAGAAGAGGATAGCAGTTGAGGCGTAATGACTGAAAGACAATAAAAATTTAGAAACAGTTTTTAAAAATTCATATGCCAAAATTAAATATGATTTCGAATTTTATATATATTTTTTAAGCATTTCATCCCGATTAAGGCGGGAGTGCCAATAGCACGCAACGGGTTACAGAGAGTGAGAGCAGGAGTAAAGAGGAGTTTTTGAGGAAAGGATATAGAGAAGAATCGCGATCAGTATCAAGGCATCAGATGTCGATTGACATTACATTTGAATATTTGAAGATTATAGCTATCAGGGAAGAAAGTATGAGGGAGGGAGTTCCACTGTCGAGAAGTGCGAGAGAAAAGCTGTTGGAGTAGAAGAGGCGGTTAGATTTAACTGTTTGGACTCTGAAATATGAGTCCGAGACGGTAACCTAGTAGCACGGTTAAATTCATGCATTTGAGGTACCAGTGAAAGTTGCTCGTCAGAGCAGTTGCCATGAAAATATTTGTAGAAAAGTCAGGGAAGCCACATCAGGTCTGTGAGAAAGTGACTCTAGACAAGATGACTGATTAGTACCTATCACATTGCATATTCGTCTCTGGATTTTTGTCGAGGTAAACAGCGGGGGCACCAGACCATATATGGCAACTGCATTCAATGCAAGGACGAATGGTAGATTTGTAGATTTGAAGGATATTATGGATTACTTGTAATTGCATACATGAGTCCCGGTATGAATAAATAATTATTGACCGATATTATAGTTGGGATATGTTTGCATTATATCAAGTATTAAGTATATAGCAACTAGATTCTGCAAATTGGGATAGAGAGAGAGAGAGAGAGAGGAGAGAGAGAGAGTTATCAATGGTTTAGTTCTGACTTCGCGGTTATCTCACTTAAACCCCCTCTCTGGACCTTCTTTACTGAAGTGCAGCTTGCGTCTTTACACCGGAACTTCTCTTAGGGGAGGCGCGAGCAAAATTTAATTCCGAAAATGTGGCTCAGAGAAGAGCGTTTGGGAACCACTGCATTAAATAGTCACTGTTACCAACAATCTTATTTTACTGAAAATGAATTTGTATGGAATCTCTAGGTCATATTGAAGAGATAAAATGTGGCACCCTGTGAAAACTGCTAACAAGCGATCATTTTATCCATTCAAAATAACTCCTATGCAGTAAACGATTGCTAATAGGAAACGAGAAGAGTTAAAGACTTCAACAGGGAAACAAAGGTTCTATTGGGTCTTCGCATTTTTATCGCAACGCATTTCAAGTTTGATTATATAAATGGTGGGATCTAGAAGAGTTACCATTTCGAATTATCGATTTGAAATTTAGGCAATAGAAGAGAGAGCAATCTATATCTCCTACAAGTACTGGCTTTGAAATTAGTGTCAATGTTTCAGAGTAAGGTCTTTCACGAGACCGCATCCCTGACTGCAGTACTTTATCCCGTTAAGGTAATGTACAAGACTAATTAAATGCTTCAAGCCAGAATATACAAAATCAATAATTCATGCAACTGATTAAACTAGGATTTAATTGAACACCAAGTGACATTCAAATGAACAAGACTCTCCGATAACGTAGACTACTGCGAATAGATGCACACTGGAAAAACTATAATATAGACGAAAACAAGGAGAGTACAAAAGAAAGCTTAAAAGAAACATGAAAGTTCCTTTATGTCAATATTGTGTGTGTTCAGCTAAAATACATAGAAAACACTTCTGCTTCTTCTAGGTGCCGTGTCTCTTCAGGACGTTGACGATCAAGGCTCTCCACAATTTCCGGTCCTTTGTAGCTCTTAATAAATTTTGTCCTTTTGCCATCTCTCCCAAAATCTCTTCCGGGATCTATTCACTCATGCACATCATGCATTGCTTTCTTTTGTTTCTCTTACATTCTCCTGTGAGTATCGTATTGTCCAAACCCTCTTTCTTCATTATGCGTCCCAGAATTTCAATTGTCTCTTCCTGATATCAATTATGTGTGGATTTTTGTTGCCAATACCTCTAGAACTCTGTCGTTACTAACATGTTCGGCCGATGGTGTTCTCATCTTCTTTCTATATGTGACTTTCAAGTCATTCTTCATCTCTGAGGAGATTCTCCAGTGTGCAATGCCATACAGGAGGAGTGATATTACATAATAGTTCAGTACTCTTTTCTTTGATTTTGGTGATATTTTTCTGTTTTTATAATTTGAAAAAGTTTGGTTATATGGGTAGTC
Source organism: Acanthosepion esculentum (assembly GCA_964036315.1). Lineage (NCBI taxonomy): Eukaryota > Metazoa > Mollusca > Cephalopoda > Sepiida > Sepiidae > Acanthosepion > Acanthosepion esculentum. Next base: position 24,365,243 of record OZ038490.1, on the reverse strand, counting down.
TAGTAATAAACGTCATAATATGTTGTAAATAAATTCGATGGTGCATTGCAATAGCTATAGACGTCTTCCACCCCCCCCCCAACAAAATAAGCAAAATATTAAGGCAAGGAAGAATATTGTTAGAAACAAAGAAACCTGTGTCTTTTAAATTTCAACAAATGCTGGACAATTTTCTCAAAGACGAAAAAAAACTTGAGCTATCAAAAATATGGATCTAAAGACGAATGCCGCGAAAACGATGGCCAAAGATTTTGAGCAACCAGGTGTGCCTTATGGCGAACAAGAAGTACAATGAACATTATATTATGGTTAGAAAGAGTCAGCTGACATTTTGGTGACATATAGTGAAGAAAAAGGACCTAGAAAAATGAACACTCACAGAGTGTACTGAAGGCAAGAGAAACAATGGCCATGAGCTACTAAGATATTGGATGTGAATGCATATTTGAACGTTGGCACAGAGATATTGTAAAGTGTCAAAATTACTTCCAGCAAGAAATAGAAGAAATTGTAGAGAGCTATGATCACGTCATACCTGACACGTAAAATAGTATTTGATTGTGGTTGATAAGTTGGGCAAATAAATGTTTATGTATATATATATATATATATATATATATATATATATATATATGTGTGTGTGTGTGTGTGTGTGTGTGTGTGTGTGTGTGTGTACAATTGAAAATTAAAGTCATTAATACGAAAAGTGAAGAAAAAATCAGTAGATATGAGCTTTCGCGATGCTCTGAACGAGAGTAATATGATGTTCTGTATGGATCAGACACAGGTTTGAACCTTGTTGGCGGGCACATTTTCTTTATTAAATCTCGCAAATGTGCAGGGTGTTAGACGTAATACCCACTGTTTAAAATGAATAAAAAACAGCATCTTTTCAAACAAGTGTATCTCCAAAATAACTTTTAGAGTAACACACACACACACACACACACACACACACACACACACACACACATATATATATATATATATATATATATATATATATATATATATAAGAGAGTGAAAGAGAAAATAATAAAGGCCAATGAATGTACTAATTATTTATTGCAAAATAATTTTAGCATAAATTATTCTTGTGTATTATTACGAAATTTCGACTTTTAGAAAATTGAACGTCCTCTTCAGTGAGCGCCCAAAGCATACTGCCTTGTACCAAAACGCAAAACTAACATACACTTAGTAAATAGTGCGCTTTGGAGTTCAGTGATTATTAGTGCGTTAAGTTGTATGGGTGGCATTTACCAATGAGTAGTGAATTTGTTCCTCACTGGGAATGCTATATTAATCGTCTTGCGTGAATTGGCTAAATTTGTTAATAACAATATGCAAACATTTTATTTTAGATATTTTGCTGTCCTTAGAATATATTTTATTTTCCTTGTAGGACCTCCTTTGAACCTGTTCACTTCAAGAAATGTTAGGCTATTAAAAATAATCTGCTCTTCTTGAAAATACATTCTTGCTATTGATATTTATTAGATATAAATTGCTCTCCTTTTGTTTAAGCCCTGCAGCTATTTTCATACTTAGTGGTACTTTTAATATAAAAGAAATTATCAGGACTACAATGGCTGCTGGCCCTTTTCATAGTTCTCAGGTAAAGCTTCTACGTAGCAGTTTCGATTTTCCACATACATCAGCATTCAGTTTGACAATTACTTTGCTGGGGGTACAATTTATATTTTGCAGAAAAAAATAAGGTTATAGTTAACATTAAGATTTTGTGTATTATTGCATACTTATATTTGTCAGGATGAAAATATTCAAAAATATAAATTTAGTAAAATCAATATTTGAGAGAAACTTCTTCCAGACGCTATCCTAACAAATCGTCCTTATATTTTCAAATGCGAGTATTAAGTTCCCTTGTAGCATTGTTTTATAGTATATATAAAATACGTTATACAACATACATTATAGTGTATCATAATTGTATCGTTTTTTGATAGTATGTATAAATACGTTATACAACATGCGTTATACAAATTACGTTACACAACAAATACGTGAAAAGAAATACATTATACAAAAAAGGTAGGCGTGAAACAGAAACAAAACCAAGGAGAAAACCATGTAAATTACGAAGGAAATACACAAATATCTGTCTATATTTCTGAGATGAGGTATTATGTACATTATTTACATTATTCGGATTATTGTCCTCATCTTTGTCGCCATATTTATTACAAGGTTTCGGCCGTTGTACTCTCCGGCCTTCTCCAAGTGGTTGGAATGTCAAACTGAACCCTTTATTTCGCCCACTGGGGTAGACTGTTCTAGTTTTACGTGCCATGTTTAATGGATGTCAGTTATCAGTTATCTCCTGTTAATTTCCCTCTGAAAGTTCTCCACTGCCTTAACCAGGTATTGAACTCACACTCTTTGGGTCCTGTCACTGGATCTAATTAACGCCTTTATCCACTGTACCGTGTGTCCTTGAGGAAATTTCTCAGCCCTACTACTTAACAACTTTAATGAAACATCAGATTAAAAAACATAGTTCCTTGTACGAACCAATTTTTAGCACCGATTCGTATATTCGGCTGAAGGTAAAATTCATATGAATGTGTTTTATGTGTGTGACTCTGACCGAGCTTTCACATCTGCGCAAATATGTTTTTCTCCTTTTGATCCGACTGAAACGATGACCCACAGCCTGATTCGGAGTCTAGCTTAAGCGTATTAAGCTTAGCAATTAATTTCGCGTGAGGACCCCTGAGAAGATAAGATGTCTAAGAGGTTCAGAACACATTTAATCACGGTATTATTATTTCCATATTACCCACTCACTGGATGCCTTTATCTTTTGATTTCTTGCGGTTCCTGTTTGACTCATTTAATTATCTAGGTCTTACTTTCTCTCATTTCCTTGTCCACGATCGTCTACGTTCTGAACAGGCTTGTCCCTTAAAAGAAATCTCCACGCTTTTATTTCTATTCTTTTCTCTGCTATTTAACTACATCTGTTCCTTTCTGTTTTCTTTTTTACCTCATTACGAGTTTCCTTTATATCTTCTTGCATGTTAAGCTTTCTGTCTTTTATTCTTATGGCTGCTTTTTCATCTCCTTCTTCATTTTTCCTTCCCCAAAAGCTTTAGTGTGTTTACGTTTTTAGTTCATTTGTGTCACGATTTGTTTTATTTTTGTTTCTGCATTCTGTTTTTCTTTCTTTATTTCTCTGATTTTTTTTCTTATACACGCAATACCTTTTAAAACTATTATTTGCAACTTTTCTATGTTATTGTTGTGGTAGGATCCACCTAATTTGCATAGTGGAGTACCGACTATATAAATATGGTTGGTACCGGGAAGACAGGAGAGGTGAATCAAAAGATTCAACTAGAGATTCTGCCCGACTGCGACTTAGTCAACACATTCTCCAGGAACGGTCTTCCCAGGAATATACAAAAGACTATATGTAAATATTGTGTACATTTTCTTGTTTCAATACATTTTGTTCTAAGTACATTTTGTGTTGCATTATTATTCCATGCATTAGTCAAGTTTCAACAGTTATTTATATCTTTTCGTAATTTCCCCATCGGTGTCTTCTCTTTAGAAGAAGAAAGCAAAACGTGCGCATAAAACCTATTGATATTTCCTTTTTTTACTGTATATCTACTATTGCATCAAAAATATATAAATGATGTGTGTAAAGAAAGAGATGTTTTATATATATATATATATATATATATATATATATATATATATATATATATATATACATACATACACATATATAGATAGATATTTATCCGCAGACTGACTGTTTCGGTGTATCACAGCTCCTCGGTGTGGCTAGACGCCCAATTACTTCAAGCCGGGATCAAAACCCGACTGATTTGGCATAAGTCAGATAACTTTCCTCGAGGTTTTCGTCGCACTGCAGAAAGGAAGGGATTCTTAACGTTTTTCCCTATACGAAATACACCAGCGTGTATGTGCATATATATATATATATATATATATATATATATATATATATATATATATATATATATATATGAAGAAAGATGTAATTATTTATATTGTTCGAACTGTTGTTCTCATCTTTTGGGCTATATTCACGGTCGTTTTTGGTCGTTGCGCGATCTGGTCTCCTCAGCAGTTGATTGGGATTTTGAATTGAATTATTTATTTCCTCCACTGGATATAGATTGTTCTAGTTCCAAGTGCCATGGCTCTTCCGGATGTTACAGTATTAGTTATCTCCCTTTAAATCTACAAGTTTTTGGTTCAGCTAAGCTATTGAACACACAACTTTTTGTGTTAAGTCACTGATTTCAACCAACGCTTTATCCACTGGGCCTGGTATCTTCGTAAACATCAGTGTATGAATTTTGGGTTATGTATGACCCTAATGTCTTAGTAACTAATTTTTAACAAAGGTCATACTGCAATGTTGTTCTTATTATTGTTTTTATCTATCGTATTACTGGTTCCCATATTGGATTCATTCATTTTTGTAATTTCCAGTGATGTTCTCTGTCTATCTTTTTTCACTCATTCCACAATGGCGCTGGAATATCTCTTTTCCCTTCATATGTGGTCAGCTACGTCTACTTTTTTCTATTTCCCTCGTGTTACGGCTTTATGATGTTCCTACAGTTTTATCTTAAGCAGACGGTCTGTTTCTCCTTTATATTTCGTACCACAACTGCATGGGATGGCGTACATACAGTCTTTAATCATGCTCTTCTCTATGGATAGTCTTACTCGAAAGAAGCGTCTTTGACGTGTCGAATCACTTTTGAAGGTCGTCCTGATGTTATATGGATCACAGATATTTTTTTATTTTTGCCGATAATCTCTTCTTTGGGGCTGTCCTCTGAGTGTTGTTATACTCTTTCACCATTCTGTTCCAATTTATCGGAGCTGCTGTCACGTAGCAAGGGTTGTTGTTAAGTTGTAGGGCACTGCTTATATAGATCATCCCTTGTTCATATGTCTGGGTCGGTGCTTATGAATTTTGTTCGATGCTGTCAGCAGCAGACGATCCATTTGTTTATATTGTGTGGCTGGTGGAAGTTGAAGTTGAAGTATTGCCCGGTGAATGTTGGTTTGCCATATATGAATGTCTTCAAACCATGCTCTGTTCGAGATAATAGTACATCCAGGAATACTAATTTGTTTATATTTTCTTTCTCTATTGTGAACTGTATGGATGATCTGATTGAGTTCACAGGGTCCAGTAGTAGCTGAAACTATTCCTTCTGCGGCCAGTGTATGAAGGTGCCATCTACTAGTCTCAGCCATAAAAGTGGATTTAGTGATGTGAATTCAAATACCATTTATTCGATGTATTCAATGTATGTGATAGACATTACTGGTGATAATAGCGAGCCCTTTGCTAACCCTTAATCCTGCCGATATTTGATTCCATTCCGAAGTGTGTTTTGTGCGTGAGTCAAATATACGGCAATAAAATATACTCTTCCATCAAACGGTGTTTTAATGCCGTATTGGTCTGGCCCGGAGCATTTTTTAGCCAGAATGGCTTTCCCCTCTGGCCATAAGGAGGTCTTGCCTGCCTATCAGCGGAGTTTGTTTGTTTACCTGTATAAATGTCGATGTAAGCTCGACTAAATAGGCATTAGGATCACCCAGCATGTTCTGGGCCTGGTGCGTAGACATGAGCCTGTAACATCCGCTATCGGCGAGTATTTATTAAATTTTGTTGCTTGTAGGATGGACTATTCTCCCGAGTTTTCTGTGTCATGCACAGGTCACGGAGCAGATACCACTTCGACATCTTAGAGTCTGTTGTTATTAAAATACAACGTTCTGCCCTGTATAGGCAGAGAAAATTAGAGCATATGTTAGTCTTACTCGGACAGCCTTTCGTCAATTAAATGCCTAACTAGGAAAATGGAATTTTTTTGTTTTTTTCTTTGTCCCTTAAACGGCAATTGTTTACAAAACAACGTAATATACCAAGCCACGATAAAATCACCAGATAATGAAGAAAAAGTATACATAGGAGTAACTGAAGGACCCTGGAAAAAAGAAATTATGTACACAAAACATATATCACAAATAGTAAATATGCGAACAGCACAATGCTTTCTAAGTATATCTGGGAAATTAAAAACAAAATGCACACCACACCAAAAATATCTTAGAAAATAAGGAAAAGATCATCAGCCTACAACAACCAATCAAAAACTTGCAAACTTTGCTTATATATATATGTGAAGAAATATAGTCTTAAAACGTGCTAATTTTATGGGATAAACTGAAGGACCCTGGAAAAAAGAAATTATGTACACAAAACATATATCACAAATAGTAAATATGCGAACAGCACAATGCTTTCTAAGTATATCTGGGAAATTAAAAACAAAATGCACACCACACCAA
>OZ038490.1:24346362-24356362 GCA_964036315.1 Acanthosepion esculentum | reverse complement strand
AATGATTTCGAGATTACTTTTTTATATATGTATATTATTTATTATTTTATTCATTTATATTATTTACTTATTTCGTTTTTGAATATGTTTCCGAGTAATTTCCGTTGTTTCTAGATTTTGGAATATTAGAATTATTTTATGTGATTTACTGAGCCTCTTTTTCATATGGTTGTAAGTAGGACATAGGAAATCTGCTTTTAGAAATTTCTTCCGATATTTTGTTTATTCTATTTTAGAATCGTAAATGTTCACAATTTTTCCCAAGGACAATATTACATCCTTTTTATGTGTTTCTGTAAAATGCTGTTTTTCTTATACTTCATATTATTTTTATATGTTTTGGTTTGTTATAAAAGAAAATAATGAATCTTGTTATTTGGTTAAACCTACCAACACAGGAAGTATGAGACAGCGTTTGAAATCCGTCTATAAAGATAAATGTAATTTAAATTGATATCCGCATTTATGGCGACAATAAATAAATAATAGGAAAACATTCACAGAAGAAATATCAAGCTGTCAGCTTACGAGAGGGGATCAATGTGAAATATCTGCCCGCTTTTCTTCTTAAATTTATGAGGGAACTGATCCTATGGATTTCTACACTGTGGCTGTACCTTTCTAACTAGACTAAAGAGGGTTGGCGAATACCGTCCCCAGCATGACACTAATCGCATATATTGGACAGTTTTAGACCTTAGCGCATATCTACGCGTATGGATACTTCACGTAAAATCGATCTTATGTCACATCCTTCCACGACTAGGGAGTTGGTAACTCGGAGATTAATGTTTAATATCTGTCATTTGTTAGCTTTTGAACAGTTCGTGGTTTTATAAAGGCGGAAGCCTGGTCCCGGGTATTCTAATGCAGCAGCAACATTTGCCACAAAGGAATGGGCATAACGATTCCAGCATTACATTTGTCGCGAGGACTGAGAAACATTTATATTATTTAAATCTGAACTATTTTCCTCATCTTTGTTGTTGTTATCACAACGCTTCGGTCATTGTACCCTCAATCGGGTTAACTTTTAGGGAATTTTGAACTTAACCTGTTATTCAATGTCGTTCCACTGACCATAACAAGGTATATCCAGCTCAGTTATTGCTTGTTTACATTGAAACCAATTACATAATGCTCGGCCCATGGATTGAACTCACAAATAATATATAATCAACTCCGAGAATCGACGTTTTAATCCACTGCTGCACATTGTGACGCAGCAGTCACCGAGGCTGTTGTTTTCTACTGCGGCTATTGTCAAGGCTCTTAAACCTTACTGTCATTTTGCTTCCTTTCCTTATTCGTTAAAATTGAAAAAGATATATCGTATTTATTTATATACTTGGCATCTAGCTTATAAGGAGGTCCACATAGCCTACCAAATGCGCTGATTCCTTGAGTCGTTTGACTCTTTAGTTTTCTTTATTGCCTAGTATTTTTACTTCATTTCACAGAGGGGTGGTATTATTTTCCTCTACGATTTCATTGTCTCGTCCTTAATTACGGTGTTTCGATGTTTCACCAGACTTACTATTAGAAAGCCACTAGTTTCATCTTTTTATTCTTTGTCACAATTACAAAGAATGGAATACTCACAGTTCTTGGTCATATTCCCGTCTGTATTAGTTTTGGCTTGGCAGAGGTTTCTCTGTGGGATGGAGTAACTTCTGCATAACCTGATCACCGATCCTAATTTTTTTTGCCTGAAAATAATGATGTTAGGTATTCAGGGTAGTTGTTGTTCTCAAAGGTACTTTTGATGCTGATAATTTTCTGTTGATATGTATCTGAGTTGCTGCTTATTCTTTTTGCATGGTGTTGTTCTCTTCAAACATGTTCTCTGTCTGTGTAATTTATACTTTCAGGAAGACACTCTCCGTTGTATACATCCGCTTCCTAAGTTCACCGGTGAAAACTGACGTTGAGCGAGTGAAGAAAATATGACTTTAACACTTCTTTGGACTTTGTGCACTAGCGCTAGAAAATCACAAACAAAGAACTTACCAAATAACCGAAAACACATCACATGAAGTCTGCGACTAGCAGAAAGATATACAATTAATAGCACATGTAACACGAAGAGAAAATAATGACATAATCAGTATGTTGACATTCTACACTACTTCAAACAAAAGGTTAGGAAGGAAACTCCCATCAATACTGGAGTGATTGATAACAGATACTGGACTTGGGAAACTTGGTTTTACAGAAAAATCGTTTTAAGAGAAACATTTTATATATTTCGTACATCTCAGACTCTAGACAGAATAACAATATTTTTCTCAGGTTAACTATCAGGATGCTCGTACAGTTTTCATGGGTGAGGCCTAATTCCAGTCAGTTTGGGATAACCGATAAATTTCCGTCCCAGGAACTCTTATGTACAGGCTCAACACAACCCAGCTTATCATCCAAGTGCTATGGATGAGATCCCTTCGAATCGATCCCACAAAGTGTTTCGACTTCTTAATATATGACAAGGCTCTTCCGTCATAATGTGTTGACGGTATCACTAGGGATTTCGATGAATCCCTGCAGTGACTATAGGTCTCAGTGCGCTATACAGTTTGAATCTTGAGAAGCCATATATATGTGACAGCTTGGTGTAACGTTATATGAAAGATACAGCAGAAACGTCTAGAATATGTAACGAAGAAAGAAGACGTAGAAATTGTGACACTTGCAGAACATACTGGAAACAACAGGGGCAGATAAAACATCGAAAGACGTTCCTAACAATCTTGTGTAAATGGATGGTAGAACAGGGACTGGAAGGAATAGTAAGGAAACACACATTGTGAAGAACTATAAAAATGTGAATTTGTGGAGAGCCATGATCGGCCACATATTGAAAGGAAACGGTGCATAACAGAACATTGGTTGTATCTAGACAGCAAATATTAAGCCAGAAAAGTATTTTGTAGAAAACAGAAAAGTTATAGCTTTTATATTTATTTAATATTGGTACCTGCTTTTGGGACTTGCGTGTAAGTAATAGCTGTAAACTAACTCAACTCAATATATAAATTAATTAATAAATACTGATATAGTAAGGCCTAACTACTCCATTTAATCCGGAAACACTGTCGCCACCCACATTATGTATACATATACATAGGGCGTGTCTTGGCAGCAACTATCAATTAAAACAAGTATTACTCTAAATATACCATGTCTATTGTTTGATATCGAGCATCTAATTCTAAGAAGTTTGAACAAGAAGTGGTCAGGAATTACCTAAGATTTATGAAACGATAAGAAGAATCGGTATATCAACAAGCTGTCCAAAATATGTTAAACATCCTATAGTATGGAACTATATATTTACCTATCACATCAGAAGGCTGTATCAACCACTGGAACTATTAACTTCCTAAACAGCAAAATATTTTTTTAAATCTCGGATCCGAATGCAACTTGCAAACAAATATTATACCACCGACAGAAAAATTGATGTCAACATCTTAAGATGAACGGCAAGATACTTTCAGAGAATGTAACCAAATGAAGTTTATTTGTCAACACAATACTTTCATCAGTGTTGCAGTGCTTGGATCACACTGGTGAAGAGGTTTTCATTCTGTTTGACCCCAAATTCAACAACAGCACACGTGGCGCCATCGTCATCACTGCGATATTGGTTCCCAGCCAAGTGTTTTTCCTGTTGAGGAGCAGATGATAGTCAGACAGACTGGACCAAATCAGGAGAATAGGCAGGGTGTTCAATCACTTCAAAGCCAGTCATGCACACCAGGACTCTTTTCATCAGTTTTCCTAGGCGATTGGACTTGACAGACTTTCTCAACTGCCTCAGAAAGTTGGCATCCATTGATGGTGTGGTCCTTTTGTAGATAGTCAATAAACACAATGACTTTTGCATTCAAAAGCACTGATGCCATCACCTTCCCTGCAGATGAAACGACATTGATCATCTTTCGAACAAGTTAGGTGGGGTGTTTTCACTGCATGTTTTGTCACCAAGCACATAGCCTGGGTTAGGAATCGTTTAAGAAAACCAGCTGGATAAACCGTGGAAATTTTCAGATTTCCCGGTGATATAATCAGCCTCAGGCGTTTATGATCCAGTGGAAACCTTCGTCATGGCAAGTTCATTGTACAGAATATTCTCAGCTCTCTCCCGGGGTATTCTATTAGCATTGGCTACTTGAATTATAGACAGTTGGCTGTCCTCCATTACTATGTGGTGAACGCGATCAATTTTTTCCTCGGTTATGGTTGGGTCTTATTCAAAACTCTCCCTTTTCGTCCGAAATTCAGCTTTCCATTTTTGCACTGTTGATTAAGTTGGAGATTCATTCACTCATGTAGCAAACATGTCAGCATGATTGTCATTGGGGGCTATATTCTTTTTCTGCAGGGACTTGATACAACCACGTTGCCGGATTTTCTCCATTTTCAAGAGAATTCGCTACTTGTTACCTTTGAAGACTTCTTTGTACAATCAGATATCAGTTTACCTGGAAGGAAACAAAGAAGTTATTAATAAGAGTTAATACATGGAAGATTTCATAGCTCTAGCATAACTCTCTCATAGTAAGTTCATGAAATTGTCAAATCATCCTATCTAAAAACAACTATAACTTGAAAAAATATAATCTAATCAAAACTCATATCTACAAGACTTGCTACAGCCAAAACACGTATAATAATTCAAAAAGATTTTAAAATAGCAATTTGCTATATGCGTTGAAGAGTTTCGCAACAATAATGGCTTCGTTATTAGAAGAATCAACAAAGTTAATATTAAATCAGAAAGACTCTCACACCATATGTCAAGCTCTTCTCCGTAACCACAGAACTGTTAAAAATCAATAAAAAGACAGCGGCCAAATTAAAACCGAAACAAAATAGAACACTTCAACAAACAAAGAGCACACCTCATAGATAAAAATGTAGGAAATTCAAGTTAAGTGGTTATTTAAAGAACACTGGCGCCCTGTCTGTAAATAAATTTTTACATATCTGTTAGGGAGAAATGTTCGTATTTGTGAATATTTGCCATCAGCGAACACAGTCGGGTGAATCTACATCCAATTATTTAATCAATTTAGATTCGAATATTTATTTAATATAATGTATATATAATACTATTTATTTAATATAATGAGTGTAGTTTTATCGGACTATTACGCGTAAAATATACGAAATATTTTCGCTCTACAGATGACACTGTGTTGATAGCCGAACCAGAAATTAAAATACAAGATCTCATAGACTGGATGGTAGTAGAAAGCGAAAAAGAAGAGAACAAGCCATCAACTGCTAGAAGTCAGAAAATATGGTCATCAGCAAGAGAAAAAGCCCAAGATCAGATTTATGAATATGAGTTATAAGCATCAAGCAGGTGCAAAAGTACAAATATTTTCGAAACGTTTTAACACAGGATGGAAAATCTAATTCTGAGATCCAAAGACGAATTGGACTGGCAAAAGAAAACATCCTAAAAGCTAAGCAAGGTGAAGAGTAGCAGAAAAAAATCGTGAAGAACAAAGAAAAGTGTGCTGGATTACGTTGTGGTATCCATGCTCTTATATGGTAATGAATGTTGGACAATTTTAACATGAATGAGGAAAAACTAGAAGCAGAAAAAATGTGGTTCTACCGAAAGATACTGACAATTCTATGAAAGAAGCAAGTAAGCACCAATGAAATCTCAAAGAAAACACCTACAGACAGAACATTTATACTCAAAATCTAAAATTCCTTGGACACATAAGGAAGATGGAGGGCTTGGGGAACTTAACCCTCACCAGGAATATTCGAGATAGAGTAAGTGTATATATATATATATATATATATATATATATATATATACATATATATATATATATATATATATATATATATATTGGTATAAAATGACAATTGGAAAAATCTTGGATTTTGCCGACGCGTTTCGTCTTCCGACTTTTTCAAGGCAAAAATCAAAAATTGATCTGGGAATTTAACTATATATATATATATATATATATATATATATATATATATATATATATACATTAAACATATTATGCTAATGTAATACAAAAGAGCTATTAAGTATATATTAATAAATATACATATTATCCCTCACCGAGTGAATGACTCGAAGTTTATGTACATTGCAACCTTTAGGTGCTAAGTATAGACTGACCGTTACGTAAATCAAGTTTGAAAACATATATCTGGTTATCGCAATGATGGCGCAGTTATATATTATATTGGGATTACAGGGTTTTTTTTTATCTTAAAAATTATATTTGGCATTTACAATAAACGGGAATCGTATATATATATATATATATATATATATATATATATATATATACTAAAAATACTTTTTTTTTCATTTTATATTTGTGAATATAAATTTTTTATTAAAGAGAGATTATTTATTTTCTTCCGTAATTTACCTTAAAAATAAACCATAATTTATATTAAGAATTAATCTGGATCAACGTATTTAAGCAGATATTTATTTATTTATGTTTTTGCTTGCATGGAAGCATTAATTCACTAGTTGGGTGTGTATGGAAGGGGACTGAAAAGATGGATTTATAACTTGCCTAAGAATATTTTTACGAAAGCCAGAGATGGCCAAACATATGCTTTTCAAATATTAAAATTTATAATTGTACATATATAATATATTAGATTACGTACAGCAGTGTACCTTCCATCTTTTAAATGAATAGTGTATTTACTGAAAATATACAATCTAAATTCTTTTTCTTCTATGCTGGGTAATCGGACAAGAAAGGAACCTACATTCACATGCTAATGAATGTTTGCACATATTGCTATATGTTTACTTTGGTGAATAAACTTGGATATTATATTTGATTAAGAAAGATGAGTATACATTATTTCGATCTAATTTGTCTAATCTTGGTTCTTATAGAGATTGTTATATAAACAACACAGTTGTCCATTGTTTGGCACATGATTGTGTTATGTTGTTCCTATGACGTCAGTGCTTCCTTTCTTGCTACAAGGATTGAATTGGGGACCACTACAGGACAGTAACAGGGGTCTAACCAACTCCTCTATCACCTACGCCAAAAGATACATAGGTTTATTATATTTTAAATAATGTCGACAAAGGTTATCAAATTGGAACGTTTAACTTTTCTAAAACAAATGTTTACAAAGGTTTCTGGACATAAATAATTACTAATATATTAGTAACGTAACCACATATATACCGCCATACTAGATATTTGTTGTAAATGAAATGTTCTTAAACCGCAGTACTTCGTTTTTGCGATCTTATGCCAGATTAAGTGAATCTATCTATCTGTCTGTCTGTCTGTCTGTCTGTCTGTACTGATTTTGCGTGTTGTATAACGCAGTTTCCGTAGTCCACTCAGTGAAATGACCTTTAGCGTGCGGTCTACCTTTTATTGTGGGAATTTATTACCGGTATTTAATTATTTTTTTTTTACTCTTTAGACACGAGTGCTCCTGTTCGTTCAATATAAAATGTCATTTATCCTGGGGTCTAAGTTATTTTATGCGATTCACTTATTTTAGGCTTTTAACCTGGGTACTGCTGACCGGTCAATTTAAAATAACACATTTTACCCACTACGATGCTGTTAAAAGATATGTGTATTTAGCAGATGGCCATTAATGTAATATTTAGCATTTTCTGATTATTATTTGTCTGATGTTTATGATTTGTATGATTAAAATGCATGTCATTAAAGATAAATAATTATTCAACATTATTTAATTTGTTTTTATCATCTTGCAGTACAGAGATTTCGTAGTGCAAATAGGCTGCAAATTGAACTATATAAGTACAGGTAGACTGCACGCCAAACTGTATATGCTTTGGTAGACCGTACGCTAAAATAGCATACTAATGGTCATTTCACAGTGTAGAAATAAATAACTGCTATATATATATACGCTAAAATTCATCTTCATCCCTACCGTGCGCCGACGGCTTAGTGGGAGAAGTTCCGACTGACGCAAATTCAGTCGGGTTTCGATCCTGGCTAGAGGCAACCGGACGTCTAGCCACACTGATGAGCTGTGAAACAGCGAAACAGTCTGTCTGTGGATGACAAAAATATTGGCTGCTGAAAAATTAATTTCGGTTGAGCTCTGTGGTTTGAGGTGTGAGATTGTAAACAAGTGACTATTTAAGCTAATATTGCACGACTCTTCGGCAGAATTGAGTCACTGTCAGTCACTGTGTGTTTATCTTAATCTAAAAATAATAAAATAATAAAAAGCCGACTGCTTAGTGGGAGAAGTTCTGACTGATACAAATTCAGTCGGGTTTCGATCCTAGCTAGAGGCAACCGGACGTCTAGCCACACTGATGAGATGTGAAACAGCGAAACAGTCTGTCTGTGGATGACAAATATATATATATATATATATATATATATATATATATATATATATATATATATATAATATCTGACCTCTCATATTTGAAGATACCCATCCCTAATGCAGACGCTCGCTCAGGAACATTTGTGCTCGTGGTTTATACTACAACTATGCTGATCAGACGTTAGTTACAGTTTATGGGAGAGAGCGTGTTATCTATCGTGATCAACAATATGAGCTAGGCCAACACACTCAAACCCTTGGTCACGATGACTTGTGACTTCTTGCTAGCACAGCTGTCGACGACTCCCTAGGGTTCTATCTACCCAATTTTTTCACAAGGCTTGGGTAAATTCGTGGTTTGCTTTTCAGGCACACACACACACACACACACACACACACACACACACACACACACACACACACACACACATATACATATATATATATATATATATATATATATATATATATATATATACACAGTGTGCGATTGATAAATTGTCGTCTAAATTACCCCAAAATGAAAATAACACTGCTATCACATTTTAACATATATTTACCCATATTACACAAAAATATCTTGAAATACAAAAGAGTAAATTTATTCAATGAAATCGCCATTGACTTAAACCACCTCCTCCAGACGATTTCGGAATCTACTTCAGCTCTCCTAGATAGTCTCTTTGTTTTAAGTGAATGCTACCATAATCTTTGCCTTCAGTTCATCTTTGGTGTTACAAGGCGTTTTCTCGATCTCTCGCTCAACTGCGCCCTACGCATAATAATGAAGGGGGTTGCAATCTGGGTCGTCATGTGGCCAGATGTAAGATGTGATGTGGCCGTAGAAATTCTCTGACAGTCTTGTGTGGCATGGTTCAGAGTCCTGTTGCCACAAATAATGTCACCCAAGGCAGCGCCACCTCCTCAAGGCATTTGATGTAGGCCGCCGTTTTAAGTCAATCACCTTTGTAATCAGTATTAAACTCATCCAAATCTTTCTGAATTGCTGTGGAGTAAATGGTGCATCCCCTGTGACAATATGAACAAGTCCGTGACTATAAATAAAGAACTGCAGAACAAGAAGTCGTTCGGAGTTAGTTTTCATATTAATTAATGCAGACGTCACGGCTAGTAGTTGAAACATTACTTATATTATAAGCACTGCAAGCGCGTTATAACAGTGGCGACAAGGGATTCGAATCTCAGGTCATTTATAACCGTTGTGACGAGGATTCGGAACTCTTACGACTTAACAGTAACGGGTAGGAACACGTATGAGTTGTAACTAGAGTTAAAAGTATTTTGTAAATTTATACTGAGAGAACAAGTACGGGAAAAATATACTTTTTGCGAGGATACAGGTAGAGCAAGCATCTTAACCACGTTGATTTAATTTTTTATATTGTGTAGAAGAAAAAAACTCTTGTGTGTAGGAAAAACATTCTTGTGAATATGGAGAAGATTTTGGCTTCGATAGTTGCAATTCAACAGCATCAGAAACAGGAACAAAAACAAGATCAACAGTTGAAAGAAATACAAAACAGTTGTTGTTGGATATAATTCTGGAGAAAACAAAAAAATTCAGTGTCTCTTATCCCAGACAAAGTCCAAAAAACTATATCAGACTTTGTATACAATATTCAGT
>OZ038490.1:24338862-24341362 GCA_964036315.1 Acanthosepion esculentum | reverse complement strand
CAGCAGTTCCAATATATATATCAGAGAGAGAGAGAGAGAGAGAGAGAGAGAGAGAGAGAGAGAGAGAGAGAGAGAGAGAGAGAGAGTGGGGGGAGATTCACACTTCAGAAATGAAAAACTTGCATTCGGAGTTTCATCAAAATAAGGTAACACTGTTTCTTATGGGGGAGACTAAAGGATGTTGTGTACCGCAAAAAAAAAATATATATATATATACGACGACATTGGCGTCCCTGAAACAAGAAATCAAAAATGCAGGCACAGCATCCCACTGGGCACTTTGGCTAACGTTAACGAAGCAGCAGTTTGCCATACTAATAAATGTATGAAAGTTAAACGCCACCATTTTGAGATTTTCTTGTAATTGTAAAGTCCAAAGGTAACTTGTATTAATCTGAATAAATTTGTTATAATATGTATACAAGATTTCCTGATGTACGTATTTTTGGGGCGGACTCTATCTCTCTCTCTCTCTCTCTCTCTCTCTCTCTCTCTCTATATATATATATATATATATATATATATATATATATATAATTTGAAAAGTTTGGGTCTTCTTCAAAATTTGACTTGTCATGGTGCTTCCGTTCGTTTCTTTAATTTAACTTTTCTTATCAAATCGAGGAATGGAAATTGTCTTGAACTGCTACTTCTGTAGATCATTTTGCATTCATGCGGGTTTACCCCTATTAGATCTATCCTTGCATGATATATATTCATTACTTTAATCAAGGACATTCCTAGTGTCATCAGTACCTGACATTCTTCAGATGCCGATGACATAACTTGTTACTCTTGTCTGTTATGTTTCATGACATTTGAGAACTGGTTTCAAATATGACCCCGACTCTTTTGTGAACTGGGGAAAGAAGTAGCTTGTAAATTTTGACGCCTCAAAAATGAAACTGCTCTTTATCAATCATCTTAATCGTTTTTCTTTCAATCAGCAAGGCTGATGTTAACCTCCAAGAGAGAAAATCACTGCACTATCCTGGACTCACGTTTTCTACTGAGATAAATGGGACAATATTATCGGTTCACTATATCGTGCAAGGTAATTTTTCACTCTAGAATCTGCTTTGCACATCTATGTCTGCCATTTTTCCGCGAATGAAATATTGTTGCCAGATCGGGTTTGGCACTTCTGTTATATGTCTAGAGATTTGGGAAAATATCCAATTGAGAATCGGCAACGTTATAGGCCCTGACCTGGCATCTCGACTTCAGTTACATTCCCACTGCAGTAAAATGGTTTCTCTTTGTCTCTTCTATAAATATTTCATGGTAAATGTTCTAAGGTGCTTCCCTCGTTGGTACATCGATTTCCCGAATTTAAGCGCTGTACTAGATTGGCAGATAGGTCTCATAATTTTATTGTTGAAATTGCTAAACATAATTATAACTTGTATGCTAGTACTTTCTTTCCTCACACTTCTCTCTCGAGCAATTCTCTTCTGGTTCGTTGCTTTCATATCATAAACTAAAAAAAATATGATATCAATTGTAATCTTTTGCCTCCGTGAAGTCTGTTTAGTTATTGCCCTCTCCGCGTGTTTCGTTCTCAGTTGCACCCTAGTGGCTTTTATTGCGAGAAATGTTTACTTATAGAAGACCAGAGCCTGGAAACTGATTTCTCTTCTGAACTAGCTTTAACAGCTCAGTAGCGAAAACTGGCTGTTCACACCTAATGCCATGAAAACAAGTGGTGATGTTCCATCATCATAGAGCGGAAGCTGAATTTTTGTCTATCGCGATGAATGGGGGTTCCCTTGTGACTTACTCAACCCAGATGTTTAGTATAACTTGTCCATACGATCCATCAATAAAGATATTGGACAAATGGTCCTATCCCACTACCGATCCAATAAGTTCCTGACTCCTACTATTCTCTACCATTAAAAGACCTGACCGAAAATAGAGTACTGTGGACATATATATATATATATATATATAGTAGGATCTGCCTAATCCTGACATCGCAGGCTCGATAGAGCCAAAGCGTGTTTCCGCAGCCTTGTGGTCGATGAATTGTTTTCCGCTTTAAAAGCCTTTTCCCCACGATGAAACGTTGCAAGCACCTCCCTAATCTATCGCTATTTCCATGGAAAGTATTTCAGACAAATTACATTCCTTAGTTGAACCAGGTCAAACTTTACAGCTAAAACCCCTCATAACAAGAAAGTTATAGCGAACCACTCCTATTCCCTTTGTATTCCATTGGTGAGATGTAAATTCCACTCAAACACCGTCTTACTATGATCCGCTATATTGTGAAACCGACTGCAAGTAGGATGCCTCCCCGATCCCAACAAGAATAACCTGTTCAAATCTAGAGTTAATCTTTATATTCTGAACATATCCTCATAAACAGTGTCTGTTCGCACTTACTGTGTAACTCTCTACATCTCTGGAACTTCTACATGAAAAACATAAATGTAACATATATATATATATATATATATATATATATATATATATATATAAATATAAAATGTGCAAC
>OZ038490.1:24326362-24333862 GCA_964036315.1 Acanthosepion esculentum | reverse complement strand
TATGTTGGTGATCATGGCTCTTCACAGTTTCCTGTGTTTTGTAGCGTTTAATAAAGATTGCTTTTTGTTATATTTCCTAATCTTTGTTGTGCCAACAATTAAAAAAAAAACTCATTATGCATTATTCATATGTCTCACTTGACTTCAGTATATTCTGTGAGTGTCAAATTATCTAAGCCCAGTTTCCTCATTATGTACCCTAGAAATCTCAGTTGTTTCTTTCCGGTGCTACGTATAAGTTTCATTTTTGTTTCCATTTTCTCCAAAACTTGGTCGTTGCGCACATGTTCGGTCCATGATATTCTCACCATCTTTCTTTAGAAAAACATTTCTATTTTTTCAAGAGAAGGTCTATTATTCACTGCCATAGAAGAGAATCGATATTACATAACAGTCCAGTACACATTTCTTTGTTTCTAACGAAATACTCCTTTTTCTTAATAGTTTTCATAGTGCTACATTTTCCGTCCTCTATAAAAATTATTCATCGATATTTATTTTTGTATTTATTTTCAATGTCGATACCTATAAGTTTGTAATTCACATCTTGGGCTGTTCATTTTCCTGGTGGACATGCATCGTTTTACAATTGATTTTTACTCCTTTTTATAATTGATGATTAATTCTATCTTATCGCTTTCCTTTACTACATTCTGTAGAATATACTGCAGTTTCATTTCCGTGTCTGCTATCAACACTCTGTCATCTCCATATGTAATGCTGTTAAGATTGAACGCTCCAGTAATGAATCTTGGTAGGACCTCTAATTCTCTCAGGCTTGTTTCACTGTAAAAGTTGGATAAATCTGATGAGAAGAAACTTCCTTGTCTCCTTTGTTTACTGAATTCATTTTCTGTCCGTTTGTTATCAGTTGTGTATTATTCAAATATCCACAAAATAAATCCAACTTGGCGGTTGACACAGTTCATTTGTGACGTATTTTATCAAACCCTTTTGCATTATCTATAAAAAAATATGCATACATTCTTTTGCTCTTTCAGGGCTCATTCTTAGAATAAATATCGCATGATGCCTTTTTCTGTTGTCTTTAACGAAACTGCATTGATTTTGTCCTGCATTTGTTTCTAATTTCTTTGTGAAATGTCAGATATTATATGTCGTCGCTTGGCCTTGTTTACTGTCACGTTTTTATCATATCAAGATTTTCCTATCTCCTCCATTCCTTTATTCTTGTTTAATTTTATTTGGGATGATCTCGTTTGCTGAAGTTGCTAGTAATTATAATAATGTGTCACACTTAACAATTTTAATTATCATTTACCTCATTATATATGATTTTTAAAGTGTTTAAAATATTTACTACTCTTTCGAATTCGGATCATTCGGGAATCTGTAGTATTGCAATTTTGGTGCTGACTTGGCCCTTATTAATTTCTCTGTTTCTATTATCAGGTTACATATTACAGCTATGTGGTCGCTTCCTCCGCAGTCGGTATTTGTGTATGTTTCACAGTGTACAACTGCATTCCTGGATCCCATGAGGTTCGTTATGAAGTCTATTTGGTTCTTTGTTTCCTATTTCTTGTTTTCAATGTACATATATGTTTTAAATATTCTTGACACCAGGTGTTTGTTATTACCTGATCGTTCTCCATGCACCAATGCACACATTCTATCCGCTTTCGTTACGAGATCCTAGTCAGAATTTTTCAAATATTTCACCGTTTCTCTTCCGTGCCAGATTTGGTGCTCAGGTCTTCAATGACGATTCTAATTTCCATAGATTATCTTTGAGCCTTGGCCTTGTTTAGGGTAATTTCCAATTTCTTCTTCCGTGCATTGTGCTGTCGGTGCACATACAACCGCAATGGATATATTAAAAGGCTTCTGTTTTATTTTAACTATAAGAGTTCTATCAGGCAGTTATAATATCCAAGAACACATTTCTTCATATATCGATCTAATATAAATCCTATTCTTCTTTCATTTTTCTCTCTCCCTGCATACATGACATTGTGTTTGCTACTGACGAAAACTTTATTGTTTTCCCAACTCGTTTCACGTACTCTTAAAATATTAATATTTAACCTATTCATTTCTTGTTTTACATTCTCTAGAAGGCTATATTGATTTCGTGTCCTGACATTACATGTCCCTAAAACTATTGGATGATGTGATACTGTCACTCATATCTTCCCTTACCGAGCAGATATCAATTCCAAGGTGTTTGGCAACCTTCACGGCGTTTTTTATAATAGATTTCTTAATAGTTGCTGGATGACTGTCGGTCGAGGTGCTAATTCCAATAGACTTAACCCCCTTCGCGTCTTTATCTATTATAATAATATTCCTGGGACTCATGGGTGTCCCTGGGATTTATAGAAGACTGGTTACTAGTTGCCTTCTTCACGGGGATTGTATTGAGACACCACCTCTAGTTAGTTGATCGTTGACTCGTCAAGAATTCAACTGCCATGTGATAAGTTTAATTTTTTATGCTATTGTCATGCTTACCACCCGCCTTATATATATTTCATCTGTATATAAGTTTCAACTTAGTAAGAAAAATATGTTTCCTTTTTTCTTTTTTAAACTCAAGGTAACTTATATCCCTGACTTTCTCGTGTTATAGTGAGAGAGGAAAACACACCCACATTATTCATATTCAAAGAGTTAAAAAAATTAATGGCTGATATCAGACACTTGAATTAATATATTTTATATACACTTTTCTCCGATTCCCTCGTGTGTGCATGGTTGGCTGAGGTAGGAGAGGGATTAAATCCAACAAAAGAAATTGAAATCGGAGAAAATACCTCTAAAAAATGAACATGAGCAAACTGAATTAAAATCACAGAGAACAATCATTTTCAGCAAGCCGAAAGGTTTAACATAGAAGCAACTGTTAGTGACACATAACAACAATGGATTATCAGTTTTTCTCTCATTTGTATTTCCAAAGGATTAGAAGAAAAAATATAGCCTGTTTACGTCCAGTTATTTTCTATATTTAATATTTTAACTATTTACTGAAACGATGAATGATGCGCAAAAATTAGGATACGATTCTGTAGTTTTTCTGAAAGGGGTCTTCCTAAATCTTTTCTTTCTCTTTACATTATTTTCCTTTTTCTTTACTATCAGTTTTTCCAAAGCTAAATCTATCTTTAATTTTCCCAGTCCTTCATATTCGTTTTTCTGGCCTTTCTGCATTATCGGGCTTATAAAAGAGCTCTGGTTTGTTTGAAGGCAGGCCGATTGCCATATGGTTTTTATCAAGCTCGACATGGAAAAGTCGAGTATTATGGCCGGACACAAATAGCAAAAGATTGATGTCTTCGTCTACTGTGTGAGATGTGAAATAATGACGAATGAGAATGCGGAAATGGGTGTGGACAGGTCGAATGGGTTTCAGGGTGTCAAGACATTTGTCAGAAAGAAAAGTGACAAACGAGCATCTTTCGGCGGCTAAGCTTCAAAGATGTTCGCCAAGACAAGCGTTTGGCTTGATAACATGTAAAAATGAATAAAAATTTGCATCCTGCTAAAACATGAATATATCTTCTGAAATATTCTGTAATTTTGAGGAGAGCTAAAGACTTATTTACATTTTTCGAATATCTGGCAAACGTACAGGCATTAAACTATTCTGAATATGATCTCAGGTATTAAGAATTGCTGCTTACTAGAATAAAACTTTGAGTTCGTTTTAGCATGTAAATTATATTTTTATTTATGTATTAGAGTTTAAAAAAAGTAACGGTGGAGTAATGAAAGCGGCTCGGATTGCGGAATCGAAGAACCGAGTTCGAATTCCAGTCGAATCCATTATATTCACTTACGTGCTAATAACCTTGGGAAAGGTATGAATCTTAGGTAGAAATGTATGAAAGCCATGGGTAAATATCAAGACAGATCGGGTTCTATAGCCTTGATTGGCAACTGGTCTACTGCAGAAAGAAATGACAACATACTGCAGGAAAAGAAATCTGCCTCGTTAGTCATATATCGAAAGATACATGATCGCCTAAGCGTGTATCACACATGGCACATAACCGACTGAAATAAGTTTTACTAGAACGAACATAAAAAAATCTGGAAATTTACATATATTTAAAAATTATTTATCAGAAACATATTACGGTGAAGCAACAGTTCTTCGATCACCGAAATTAATTAACGTTGAACTTGGTCAGTACCTAGATGGGTGACCATTCAGGAATACCAAGTACTGTAAGCTTGGATGTGCGGGTGATTTAATGGATGTAGATTCGGAATGAGAAATCGGAGAGCCGAATTCGAATTACTGTAAGCTTCACTAAATTCGATTACGTACAAATACCCTCGGGAAATGTATGAATCCACTTCTTCTCCCAGCTATGGGTTGAATCGTAATTGTTACTTCAGTTCCAACCGCAATGGGTGAATTATATTCAGATCAGAGTTTTGTGCTGGCCAGTCTTTCAAATGTCTGCACCCACATGAAACAATTTTGTCGAACGTGATGCGTGGTAAGGATCTATGTCATACTGAAAATCTTTTCCCTCTTCGTAGTCTGGCAGAAGTTTAGACCGTAGTAAACTAGTATAGTTTTCTCTGTTTCTCTTTTATCAATTTTCTTCTACCGTCGCCTTTCATATAAGACTACAACGTTATGAGTCCATCAGGAAATAATACCGTATTTGTGGCTTACGTTTCATTGTTTCTCTGTTTCACTGGTTTTCTTACACATTCTCTTGCATTAGAATGTAACTCTATTTTGCATTCATCAATAAAAATTATTTTTCGACACTTTCCAGCATATAAGTTCACTCTTCTGTTACGATATTTTGGGTTAAACATGATTTTCTTTTTACTGCTATTCGTTCGTTTAACATGTTTCTTCGTAATACGATGCGAAGAGACTACTGTTAAAACTGCATCCACTCCTCACTAGATTGACTGTTAATTTTGAATTCCTTACCGAGACTCTCATAATCTTTTTATCATCTTTCTTGTCTAACTTTTAATACGCTGTGAACTTTATCAACCGAGACTTTACTGTTTACAATTCATATATTCCACACTAGTCTGACTGTTAATTTTTGATTGTTTACCGAGACTCTTATAAACTTTCTATCATCTTTCTTGTTAAAATTTTAATACGTTGCGAACTGTACCAACTGAGACTTCACTGTTATGGCTGCATACACTCCCCACTAATCTGACTGTTAATTTTGGATTGCTCCCCGAGTCTCTTGTAATCTTTCTATCATTTTTCTTTTCTAACTTTTAATACGCTGCGAACTGTATCAACTGAGACTTTTCCGCTAAGACTAAATTCGCTCTTCAGTAGACTGATAATTTTGGATTGCTTACCGAATTTCTTATAATCTTTCTAACATCTTTCTTGTGTAACTTTTGTGGTGTTACATTTTGTTTTTCTTTATGTAGTTAGAACAATTAAGTTACTCGCAAACATTTGTTACATAGTTTGAACACCGTTTCTGCAAATTCTCAGTTGCTTTGCTATCCTTTGTTCAGTCAACTTCCTTTTCAATATCAAAGGGTTTCACCTTTGTTTCAGCAGAAAAGTTAGCCATCATTCTAGTGTAAATAAGAATGTCCAACTAAAATGATTTGCCAATTTAGTTTTCACTTATGTTAAAAAGTTGGAACAATTCCTACTTAGACGCGTCCATATTATCATGACGTAATCATTTCAGTTTTGTCATTGTCCGAATTGTTTTGTATGGTCTTTTTCTGCTTCATGATGCTTAAAGTGGCGTATCTTCTATTACAGGACATCTACAAAAACGCTAGGACATATTTTTATTCCTCAAGGAGCACAGACATTACTGATAAAGGCATATCGCTAAACAATATAACTTCTTAAAAATAAAGGTGTATGATATTTCTTTGTAGTTTATCCCCAAACACTTTTACACAATAATGTATAGAAATGACAGACATGTACGTATCAAAATGTTGGCAGTTGTATCTTCCGATATTTCTCTGGTGTTTTATTTAGGTTTTACTTATCGCACTCAATATCAAACCTTATTAAATAAAACTTCCCCTGAAATAAACTTAAGGAAGAATTGCGTTTACAAGACGCCATGGCAATGCATACAGATATCTCAAGATGAGACTAACCGCTTCCTACAAATAAAACTTTAGGTATTCGGACTGTCATAATAAAAGAAGAAAATCAAATATGGCATATCATTCACGAAAGTAATATGGTTGAAGGACAATATATGAGAAAAAAGAATAAATAATATAGAATAGAGAGCATTGTAAAAAGAACAGTTGTGTTCGAATAATTTTAGAAGAAAATAACAGGTCTAAACGTTAAGCAAAACCCTTCCAACTATCGGCCTATTAGCCTTCTATCAATTTCTTTGTAAAGTAATTGAGGCCGTAATCAATGCTGAATTAATTTAGCATCTCACATCACAGGGCCTTGTTTCGGACAAGCAATATGGCTCTCATCTCTCTAGGTCAACTGATCATGTATTGCCGATCATTGCGGAAAGAGTCTACCAAGATTTAGCAAAGAATCGTGAAGGTCGAACAGTTGCGTTGGACATCTCGAAATCATTCGACAGGGTCTGACATACGGGTCTTGTTCACAAGTTGAAAAGTTATAGTGTTGAAATTGAAACTTCTGCGACACACAATGAGGAAAGAAGGCTTGGAGATTTTGACATACGTAGTGCATATTTAAGACAAGAGGGCAAGAAGGAAACAACGAGTAATTTACCTAACGATCTTGTGTAAATTGTTGGCAGGACAAGGATTAGAAGGGGCACTAAAAAGACAAATATTGCTACGTGCTACAAACGATAGGATACTGTGGAGAGCCATGATCTCCCAAGTCCCGAATGGTTACAAAACATAAACGATTATGAAGTCACAGTCAAATTAGCAATAAAGCCTCGGCATTTAACTTCGAAACAAAATATATTGAGTATGAAGTTCGATATGACACATTCATCAAAAGGATATTAATATTTTTCAACATGTTTCCAGACGGTATTTTCCTTATGAGAAGAAATAATTCAGTATTTTTCAGTTAATAGAGACAATGGCAGAGGGAGAAACTGTTTAATTGTTGGCATGAACCCAATGTCAGAGGTGTACATAATGGGAATTTACTTTCATTCTAATTTATTTTTATTGTTTGTAAGAGAACGCATCAGCGGCTGTACGCCCTCCCCCGCACATTTTGTATTTTGGAATGTCAGACCTTGGTATGAGAATGATGTTTTATGCAAATCATATACGGTGGCCGACCCATAGCGATGAACTCATAACCTTCGAGGAAACTCACTGATTGCCACCTGTTTTAGAATCGTCTCACGAAGAGTTATTATTACATATATTAAAAATAGATGCCGTGTTTCAGAGCTAAGAGAATCGCTTTCAAGCGAGATTTTTGTGAATGGCGAAGATATGTTTCATGGAAGTCAGTTTACATTTCAGAAAGGCATATCAGTTCTTCTGTCCAGGGTCTGGTTTAGATGAAGAGAGACCCTAGGCTATTCCAGTTATGAG
>OZ038490.1:24288862-24321362 GCA_964036315.1 Acanthosepion esculentum | reverse complement strand
AATGCCAGTATGTCATTCAATACTCCTACAAAAAATATCACTTATCCTAAATTGGATGCTTGACCGTAGCAGAATAGCTAGATACCACATATAGGAAATCATTTGCTATTACATAGCCGGTTCAACCCTCAGTAAATAACTCAGATTTGTTTCCTTGCTGTCAGAATGAGTTTTATAAAACATTACAGTGGAAGTTAACCTGTTTGTTTTAGTGAATATGCCAGTTGTGTCAAGTAAGTCTACTTTTTGTTCAATGTGTTTAGCATCTTTTTTCAACCAAATAAAGAGAACTCATCCAAGAACTTTTTAACCACAATAAATGTTATACAACGCAAGAATTCAATGCCTTTAATGTATTTGTTATAATCCTTATTTAGTGGCGAAGTAATGTGTATTGCAGATTTGGCATATTAATGGAGAAACTATATGATAAACCAAAAGGGAATATTTTTCTTGCATCATCAGAAGTTTTGTCAGTTGCATTTACTTTCAAACGATTATTGTTTTCAAGAAATGTAATATTTCAAAATATAAATAATAGCTTTCATGATTTTTTACTGATATATATGTTCGATCCTTTTCTCTTTGGCAATTTCTATACTGTGAAATACCAAAAAATCCCGATTTGAATAATATCAGTTCATCGCTTAATATTTATTTTGTTAAATTCCATGACACCTTAAATCCTAGAATGTTATGGGTCTGCAGGTGTCTTTCTTTAATCTTTAATATCTGTGAACTGCCATGTGCCCTTGCTTTATTCACTTCTCATTTTCTTAGATTGGTTGGAATTCAAGGCTAGTAAGTTCGGTCAATCCTTCTATTTAAGCCCTGCCTTTAGAGAAAAAAATACGGATTCATGCCTTTAGCAAAGTTTTGTTCTTTCGAAAAGAATTTTCGAAAACAGGCTATCCCGGAATTCGAACTCGGTTCAACGATTTCATATCCGTTACGCTACCTGCTTATTTTTTATAATTTTTATCGAACTTAACTGAATACTGAATTAAACTAAATATGTGGAAGAGGAACTAATATCATAAGATATCATCCCCAGTGCAAGAGATCTATTGCGTATAAGAATCAGCCATTTAAATTATAGATTTTGACAAGACTGGAATGGCTGGATATTCCGGTCACGCGCAAGCAACCTATTAATTTGATAGCTGCCTAGGAACACTTACAAGAAACCAATTACTTCACTACTTCGCATTTCGTCATTATTTCTATGAACTTGTATGTGCCTTCTGTATATTATTAAAAATTTATAGAAGATTAGAAAACTTTATCTTTTGTTCTCCCTAGTGTTCTTTCTTAGGAATGGACTGATATTTGTATTTGCAAATTTTTAAATGAAAAATAATATCAAGTTATTTTCTTTTATATTTTAACAAGATCGTGTTATCTTGAAGCCGTTTAAAACCTCCATACAAAGTTGGATGTCATTGAAAATTAATTCTCGAAACCTTACAGCAATTATAAAATTAACAAGATTAAATTACTGCATTATTATGAATGTAATACTTCGGAATTCCTAACAAAAAACATAATTTTGAATACAGATCTTAAAATTTTGAATACGGATTTTTTACCGATTTTGGTGTCATTACATTTTGTATATTCTTATATTTGCTGCGTTCTCTCAGATCATGGGGGATCACGGCTCTCCATAACGTAATATCTGGTGTGGCTATAACCAATATTTATCCCTTACTATGTCATTCAGTTAATTTTCTGAAGTCCCTTTTAAACAAGCTTATTCGGTATGTTACTCACTTTTTTCATCTGCTCCTCTTATGTCCGATGTGTGTCAAATTCTCTGATTCAACTTTTCTCGGTATGAGTCCTAGAAATTTCAAATCGTATCTCTTTCTAAAGTGACGATACCTTCCGCACATCTGTCACTGCACAACTGTGGTGACATCCAATGATTGTTCCATGCGCACATACAACTGGTTAGCTATGTTCACAGGTTTGTTTCCTCGGCCGAGATCGAATTCAACAAAGCAAAACGCAACTGCTTTTCAAGACACTGATCGTAAAATAGCAAACAATACGATTTCTCTCTTAATCAGTAATGTTTTTCTTCGACTTCGAGAAGGTGAACTGCTATCTTACTAACAACCGACCACGAAAATGCCCTTACATTCAAAGCCCGATCTCAGCAACTGGTAATTCACTCTCTTCCAGTCCTTTTCTTACTGTTTGACTGTCCACTGATTGACTATCCATTATATACAAAGGCTGGGGTCCCATCACTCTTCTCCGCCCCTTTGTGTCCGGAACAGGAGACCACCCATTCTGCTGTTGGGAGTGAACAGTTTTTCAAAGGAAATACTTTTATGATTATCTAAAATCACATATAGAATTTTATATTTACCAATTCAAATTTTTTTAATTATAAGTCTTAATATTTAAACCATAGCTGGGAGGAGAAGAGGTTTACTTCCGTAGTGTATATGAATGTAAGTGAATGCAACAACTCCATCTTTGAACTGAGTCCTCCGTTTTTTCATTACGAGTCACCACCCACTATACCCTTCCCACATCCAAGCTTACAGCACCTGGTATTCCCGTGTCGTTACCCATCTAGGTACTGACCAGATTCAACTTTGCTTAACTTCGGCGAGCGGATGTTTCAATGTGATATGGCCATAAGCCATATAAAAGTATTGTAATTATTGAACAATTGAGGGTTGTTTACAACCTTATTTAAATATAGATATTTAAAAGATTTTTGTTGGTCAGACACCGTGACATCACAAAATAATGTCCGAACACATGATGTCAATGATAATATACTTACCGCTACTTTACGAAAGCTCTTTAAATGTACGGGTGTACAGACCTGCAACATTCTAACCAACACTGATTATTAGTGCTACAAGCCATGGTTAGCTACCATGCCTCTCATGTAATTGTTGATTGATTAGTTCTCTTATAGTGCATCAATCGTGAAGCCTTATTTTCTCGGCATTGCAAATATCCTGACACAGCCGAAATTTGATACACAAATCTAATCAATCTTAACATGTATGGCAGTGAATGCTGGAAAGTCTCTTCGCAAATGGGAAAGAGAAGGATGCTGAGAATACCATGAATCGTCCTCGAGAAAATGGAAACAAAAAGAACATTGATACATTACATCAGCATGAAAAACTTGATACTCACAGGACACACTGAAGGCCAGAGGCACAGAGAAAGACGACGCATAACCTCCCTATCGAGCTTGACTAAATGGATGGTGGAGAAGGTTTAGAAGTGTTAAAAAAAGATAGAATTTATGAAAAAAAGGACAGGAAATTGTAGAGATCCAGGGTCGCACAAGTTAAATAAATCAGATAAATGGTCATTATTTTCATCACTCTTAACTTCCTGACGATTTTCACAGGAAAATAAAGGCAAATTGATATTTAAGTCTGACATTTTATCTTTTAATTACCTTAAGTCATTGAAGTTTTTTCCGGGTTATATCTGTTTACAGTTTAACGAATTACGTTCCAAACTTTTGAAATGATAGTGTAATGCCCATGTGCATAGTTAATGTCTTTTCTAATGTCAACATAAGTAAAATATGAAATAGCTGCATTAAACCTAGCGATGATATAGAGATAGTGTTGCCGAGGAAGAAAGAGAAGCGACAAAAATCAGACAGTTGGAAAAAGGAAAAACAGAAAATAGAATGAGTAGGAGACATGAGATCGGAGAATGAACCTCTAAATGGCGATAATGGAACAACATTGTAAATGGTAATGCAGTGAAACAAATAGATGTCAGTTGCATGATGACGATTAAGCTCGATGATTAGAAGAAACATCTGAAAAGAAGGAAAAAAATTCTACAAGACGTTAACGCGTGCCTATTCTGTTAAGGATTCGGTGGAGATTAAAGAATTCAAAATGTGTTAGATTTTCTCAATGATTGATCAAGTGAGAAAATAAAAAAATGGTTCATTCCTCTTTTCTTTGATGAAGATGAAGGCAGGTGCTAAAGTGAATGTGATATACTTGTTGCTTATTGAATTTTGGTTATTGTAAATTTATGTAACTTGGGGATAGATAGATACTGCCCTTATATCTTGTGTATACATATATGTGTATATATATATATAAATATATATATAAATATATATATATATATATATATATATATATATATAAATAAATATATATATATAAATATATATATATATATATATAGATAAATATATATTTATATATATATATATATATATATATATATATATATAGACAGATAGATAGATAGATTGCCAGCTTAATTATAATTATATCTATATCAAAGGTTAAACTGATTCAATTAAGTTTAACAAGGTTATATATATATATATATATATATATATAT
The DNA here is from genome assembly GCA_964036315.1 of Acanthosepion esculentum. NCBI lineage: Eukaryota > Metazoa > Mollusca > Cephalopoda > Sepiida > Sepiidae > Acanthosepion > Acanthosepion esculentum. The sequence goes on along the minus strand of OZ038490.1, from coordinate 24,317,003 downwards.
ATATATATATATATATATATTAAAGTGAACCATTCATACAAAAAGTAAATTAGTAAAGTTAATAGTCACAAATGGCGAATTCACTCTAACAAAATTTTAACGATGCATTAACCCACTAACCACTAGATTAATGTAATGATCCCTATTTTTTTAAATTTTTAAACTGCATCTTTAAAATTTAATTAGCGAAGTGAATTCGCTATTTCATATTATTACATTTTTAAGTTTATTTTTTGTAGGAATTATTCAATGTAATACAAATTAAACTGCACCATATATATATATATATATATATATATATATATATATATATATATATAAGACATAAAAGGTAAATCGTCAGAATCAAGCCAGAAAACAATGGTATTAAAAAGTGTTCAATAAACGTGTGAAAAAAATAACATCTATTGCTTTTATTTTTTTAATTATATACATATATATATATATATATATTTGTGTGTGTCTATGTGTGTGTGTGTGTGTGTGGTTTTATATATATATATATATATATATATATATATATATATATATATATATATATATATATATATATATATATATATATATATACATACATATAGAGGATGGATTAAAAATACTTTTACGAAATTTAGTTCCTCATACCAAAACAAGATAAAATGTCCATATAAACATATGTCGAAAAAGCAATTCCTAATAGATGTTCAAAATGTCCTCTACTGTATTCTACACACATATGCACTCGTCGGATCATTGACAGTAGGACCCAGTCAAATACTCCGACACTGTGTCGCATTGTTTCGCGATCACCATGATATGTTAATGAAGCGTCTCTGCATTATTAGTGTCTACTGTATAAAGCAATTATTTTTGGTGGCCGCACAGATTAAATTCCAAAGGATTGAGGTCGGGGGGTCGTGCAGGCCAACGAACCGGTCCTCCACTAGTTAACTATAATTGATGGTAGATGTCAGCTAGTGCATCGCGAACAGTATGGCAAAAATGTCCTGCAGTACTGTCATGCATGAACTATATACGCATTCGTATTAGCTGGGGTACATACTGCAGCAGGTATGGAAATGTGTTCGAAATAATATCTCTGTAGAGACGTTCTGTAAACATGCTGGGAGAACATATGGACCTACCAGACAGTCACCTACAATACCAGTTCACACATGTAAATTAATGCTGTTGTACTATGGGGATTGCGATCCGATCTCAAATGGCGATAGTGAATTGAATCAATTATCAAACTTTTACTTTGAGAGAAATTGCGACGAATGAAAAAGATCTGTGTTCAAGGCTGAAGGCGGATATTTTGTTAACAGCAAAATTTAATCATACAATGCATTTTTCTCTTTGTCATAATAAAATTTCTAATAAAAAACAGGTTTCACTTTTTATAATCATGTATATATAATTTTATCTTTTTTAAAGTGCGAAACAGCTATATTTGGAGACAATTTTTTAAAAAAAGAAGCTACCAGTGGTTACCTCAGAATTTTGAACTGTAGTATATATATATATATATATATATATATATATATATATATATATATATATATATATATATATATATATATTACAATGAATCGTTCATACACAAATTAATTAGTAAAGTTAATGATACAAAATGGCGAAATCCCTTCGCTTACTCGATTTTAAAGCTGCATTAACCTACCAATCACTCGATGAATGTTATGATCCTTGTTTTTTTTTTTTAAATTGTAAACTGTATAATGTCTTTCTTAAATACACAAGTACATAAATTATTTTGATTTTGGTAAAATTCTGGTAGCATCCGTGACGAAAGATATAAATCGATTCGAAATCCTACAACAACAAAAAATTCCCAAATTGCCATATTAGTAAAAAACGCACTCACTTAAATTTAAAAGAAAAAAATTAACCTTAGCGTTGCAACTGCACGCTCCACAAGTTTGTATCTGTTATCAATAACACATTAAAAAAAACATCTTTTGATTCACATAATATTTTTCGTCTCGGTGATTATTGCTGAATTTGGAGAGAACTGGAGCCCGCTTGGGAACACATTTCTTTAGGACGGCGGCTGGGATCCCGTTAAAATTCTTATACCTTGTGGGAGTCTACTTTCATGTTGAAACCAATAACGGGGTTATGCGCATATCATTCGGTAGAGCCGCCGCTCTAAGGGGGTTTAATATATGGCGTCAGATGATTCAGATGTAGAGTTGGAGGAGAACTTCTGAGTAAAGCACTCAACATTATCTACTGTAGATGTCAGTACATCAAACTATTTGAAGAGGGGGTAGATTGAGAATTTTCTGTTCTTCAACATACACTTGGAGAGTAACCAATAATCCCTACATCCGAACATGCGATAGGCTATACGTTATCAACAGTGTCTTCTCTACTTTGAGGACACGCTTGAACTTATTATGGACAGAGAAAAAGAGACGTCTGCTGCAATCAGACATTTCGCTCTGGTACAGTCGGGTGAAGTGATTCCTGTCGGCTATAACAGGCGAGAACCTAGCTAATGATCATGGTTTCACTTGGCATTGCCGCCTTAGAATAAAAGCTTCGATGTCGGATTTAACCCACGAGCGGACCTTAGAGGCACAGTTTTGAACAGGATGATTAAAAATTTAGTTCCAAAGGACTTCACGGAGGAAGTCACAGAATGAGTCTTAATATGCACGTTGGCAATAGAAAGATATTCTGTTGGTAGGAGGTTCTTGGCATATGGGAGAGCGGAAAGCGATATTTACAGACACCTCAGCATGATCAGAGTTGCCAAGCGGACAGGGTTGCAGAGGACGACACGAGTCAATGATAGGGGTAAATAAGAGATCAAGAAGAGAAACGTGTCCATCAGAAATACCGGAGAAACGCGTGGGCAGTTTACCACTTGTTTGAGAAATTGAGGGCTTGACGGTAGAGAAATAAGAGATATCTGACTGAGTTTATTAAAGAAAGGAGGAGGCACATGTAAAAATGACCTGGAGACTTAAGAGAGAGGGAGTTCCCTCGCCAGGAGGAGATATTCAGTAGCATAAGCTCCCAGGACATGCATGTGAACGCAACCTAAGGAGAGGAGCATAGCCAGGAATCAAGAATTCGCAGCTGAGATGTAGAATTAAGATTAGTTTCGAAGAGAGCCAGGATGTTCATTGTTCGAAGAAGAACGATTCCATACTGCAGTAGTTGGTAAGAATACCACGTATGTTGGAGAAATGAAAGAAATATTGAGTCGATTCTGTGATTTTGTTGAGCTGGTTTTATTTTATATCGTTGCTGGCTTATCGTCATGATGCGTTATTTCAGTTAGGGATAGGGAGTGAATAGTAGTAGCTGTCGGTCGGCTAATGTAACATATGAGGGCTGCGAATTGGCACAGACCGAAGCATAGTGTGGCCTCACGGCTGCCCGCCGAAGATGATTGCAGGGACATCCTTCCATGGGCGACATAGCACTACAAGAACCCCGATATTATGCGACTGTTGATCAGAGCAACCACTCTAGACTCTACGCATGGACTCTTAACTACCAGTCAGGAAACAGCAACGAGAAGACTGCAATCCCCGTACCGTTAGTATGAAGAGATGTAGCAACCATAGACCATATCCACCAAAATTAATGATAGCATCACTGTGAAGGCTTCTGTAGAAGAAAGGAACCGGAACTGCTGTCTAAACAGTGATAAGAGATGAACTTGTACTTCTGTTCCACAAAAAGGGGAAGAGTATGGACTGGGCGATAGGAAGGTCTATCTACTCCTATTAAAATGAAAAACATAAAGACAATAGCATATATATATATATAGAGAGAGAGATGCAGATATATAGATATAGATACACATATACAAACATGCAGATACTTAGATTACACTTGTATAATCTTATGAGTACATTTAAATAACCGTTTCCAGTAAAAGTTACAAATTTAATATTAATCATGTATATATATATATATATATATATATATATATATATATATATATATATATATATATATTTAGAGAGAGAGAGAGAGAGAGAGAGAGAAGAGAGAGATTCCTTGAGTTTTAAAAGAATGAAAGATTATATATACTTTCGTAACAAAATATTATACTATATCGTACACACAATTCACGAAAATGCATTTATCTGATTATCATTTGAAATAAAATATATTAGTATGTACTATTTCACTATGACTGTTGTTAAATGTTAACTGGTGATCTTTTTTTTTATTTATAAGGAAGGAAAAATATTTTTTCCTGATAAAAGACATTTCAAAGAATCTTCACGATTATATCAGTTTCGGAAGAGCAACACAAGACAAAACATTAATATTGGCGAGCCAATTAGAGCAGGGCAGTTGGGTTCGTACTGACATAAAATCAGGCACTGATAAAACAGAAGTAAGGTGGAACTTATCTTGCCGCTAGAAGATCATCACGCTCATTGTCGGATGACCGTAGTGTATCAACCATCTACAACCCTGTTCTCTGTGTCGCTTTTTGAACTCCCGCGATCAGCTGCCTTCATTGATATATGGTTTGTTTAGCCCTAACTCAGTCAAACACTTTCTCTCTGCTCAAGAATTCCTCATACGGGAAGCTTCTTGAACCCCGTTTGTTTACATATTAATTATCTTATTCAGTCATAGCACCATGAATAAAAGTTGTGATTTTTACACTTGTTAATGAGTGTTGTTGAAGTTAATTAAGTTTGCTGGCGACATCGGCGACTAGTCTTTCACAAACATAGCCAGAACAAAGAGTATAAAAGCCTGATCTTCGACCGTTGTTGACCGATATTCCTGCATATAATGAAACACTGCGTGGGGCGCATGATTGGTGCAGAGTGGGAACGGAGAAGACCGACCAAAGTGAGAGTGGCTTTCAGAGAAATATGCCTCAACGCGATCGCAATTGGTGCAGTGGTCACTTAGAGTTTGACCCTAGGAACTCCTCAGCATCAAAATATTTTTAAAACGTTTAATCTAAAAAGATTAAAAAAATAAATTAGAAACTTGGTAACAATGCAGTTTACCCTCAAGATAATAAACAAGCAAGTTATTTTCCTTGGGTAATATTAATATTAATTATAATTTTAATTATGTTACCAGTAATAATGTTGTCAATCGCGTTCATACGCGTTTGACTGAAAAAAAATCAAGGCGTCAAAGTTGTACTGAGATAATTGAGAGACAGCAAGTAGTGAATTAAACCAATTAGCATAAGAAAATCCAGAAATGGAACAAATAAAGGTGATGTCAGTTAGGGGGGGGAATATAATCAGACAGATCAGATTTCCCTCTACGATTATCAGCAGTGGAAATGCATTCTTCTTTTAGAAATTTTAAGAATTTCTTTAAGCGAATGAAAATGAAAAAGTAATTATATTTAAGTTGGAATTTTCAGAATTTAAAAGTAAATATGTTGAAATTTTATTGTAAAAAGTGAATTTAAAGAAGAAAAAGATATTTTCGATTTACAAAAGAGGGGCATTCATTTACGACTAATTTAAATTCTCCATGGGTGTGCAGGACTCAGGGAGTTAAAGGAGATTCCAAATTATGGAAACTAATTTTCATTGTCTAATTCGAATTCCCATTGCAGCTACATTGAAGGACCGAAATGTTAATTGGAAACAAAAGAAAGTTTGAAACAATTGTGGAAAAACATTGTTAATGATTTTTATTTCATCAACCGAGGATTGATTAATTCTTATGTATGATTCTTTGAGTTGAAGCTATATTTTGTCGTTTACCAATTAGGTTAAACGACGAGAAAGGTAAGGGTGGAATATGATACCTTAATGGTTGACTGGCGATATAATTTTTACTTCTAAGAAAGGAAAAATATTTTTCATGTTAAAAAGATTCTAATGTATTTTGAGTTTCGTATCACTTCTGGAATATAGTGTAAATAGGGAAATTGTGAACTTAGGTAAAGTCATGACGTACAATCATAGAATCTGAGGACTTTCCTTCTTTCTCTTCGATGCGTATAACACAATATCATTTGTCAAGCATTATTATTGGCTAACCAATCAGAGCAGTGCAATTCGGGTTTTCACAGTCATAAAAGCAGGTACCGAAACAGTTGAAGTAATATGGGACTGGTCTCGCCGATACTAGACCAACACACTACTTGTTAAATGACTGTTATGCATCAATCAGCTACAGTCCAATTTTCTACGCCAGTTTTGGAACTCTCTCGATCATCTGCCTTCACTTAAATCTGTGTTTTTTTAGCCCTACTGCAACCGCCAGTTAATGTCACCCTCCCATCCCAATAATTTCTTATACTGAAAACTTCTTAAAATCTCTTTTGTTAATCTATTCATGGTCTTATTCAATCATAGCACCATAAGTAAAAGTTGTTATTTTTACACTTCTTAATGAGTGTTGCAGAAGTTAATTAAGGTTACTAGCGACACCGGTGACTTTAGTCTTTCACAAAAATAGCCAAGACAGAGAGAAGTCAAGCCTGATCTTCGACAGTTCTTCAGCGATATTCCTGGGCCAGAGAACAAACCTACATATTATTATACAGAATTAAAAGTAAATGTGCATTATTATATTAAAGAGTAAAAAAAAAAAAATATATAAGTGAAATCTATACAACTGACCTGTAACCTGTAAGATCTTCAATGAGTATTATGCTCTGTAAGGGATTTACACTCTTTTTCGCAAATACAACATAAATGCTGACTATTCCGGATCTGTTTTTGCATTCATTATTAAAATTGTGTAGCATAAATTTAGTGAAATTAATTGCATGTTTAGTTGGACATCTTAGTGTATGACTAAACATAAGGCTGATCAGGCCAACTTTCAGACACGGATTCAAATATCACACACCAAAAGTGTATTGTCATTGTAGATTAACAGTTGCTATTCTGTAGCCCATTTGTCCTTTGTGTGACTTTTCTTCCAAGACTTTTTCCTTTGTAAATGTTTTCAAGAATCCTTATCTTGACTTAATTTAAAAGCTGTGAGTTATTTTCGTCCGCTGAATCTTCTTTCAATGTTGGACATACCAGCTAGAACCAAAACATTCACACCAGTTGTCTTTGACATCCACTGAATTTTGAAGATGGCACGTCTGCACTCATCCGCAGATATAAGAAACGTATTGTTGGGGGGATGAGTAGTTAGAGACGTTCGCTTTCTGACCATGAAACTCGGATTCGAACCTCACCTTGGTCAATTCGTCAAGGAGTTAATTTCTTGAAGTTATCGCTCTAGGAAAGCGATGCCAAAGCTCAGGAAATTTGTAAAATGCTTTAAAACCACAATGTTGGATAAAAACTTGCTTGAAAGTATTCACGTAATAGAAAAGTCTGAAAGAAGGAAACTCTTAATTCAACCCACCCTTCTGTCTTGTTGATTCTGCTTTTTAAAGCTAAGTCTAGAAGAAAGTAACTTCAAAAATAAATCTATCTCTGCGAAGAGGGATGGGGTAACCTCAACATCCCCGGTACAAAAAGAACCGGCAAACCATTGAACTATTCTGCATTGAGTGTCACCATGAACCACAATTGCAACTAATTGAATAGGTATAGTGAATGGATAGAATAGAAACAATTAATACATTAGAAATGACTGTGATGCTGTACAGCTTTATCATAATAAACTGGACAATAAATAAGATCTGAAATACTGATGTGAAGATACGAAAACTACAATGAATCACATACATAATCCGCAAGCAGACAAATAAATATTATCTTCTAAGAGACCGCGGAACTATGGTAATGTCTTTGAAGCTGGTAACTGTTGGGCTTCATAAATACTTGCAATACACTAATGACTAAATGATAAAACTGGTGCTCAAACGCGAAATGCCTATATCATTTTACTTTGTTTTAAAGGAAGCTGTTTGGGTATCCGAAATGGATTTGAGCAACATTAGTACTCAAAGACGTAAATAGGGAATAGGCAAAATCATTGGAGCGAAAAGAAAAATAAGAAAGCCCGCAAAAAATTGAAACTGAAGCGGAAAACACACCACTTAAGAATAATATCCGCAGACGGCAAACAGTGGGGACATAGATACCCAACTGTGATCCGTGACTGACTTTCAACAACTGGCTTCAATTCGGAGACAGAATAGCCGCAGCGAAAGATCAAAGTCTGACAACTAGAAACTACCAGCATAACATTCTGAAAACTGATGTCAGCCCGCGATGCGGCGTTTGTGGCTTTCTTCCAGAAAGTATTGACCACTTAGTCTCAGGCTGCACGCTCCTAACCCCATCAGAATACTGTCCACTTTCTGACATAATATGCCAATAAATTCACTGGGCAATATGTAGCAAGTACAACCTATCACGGGAAAAAATTGGTGGGATCGCAAAACAAATTCTGTGACATATGATTATAATGTGGAATTTTTCCAGTTCAAACATACAGAACAATAAAAGCCACATATTGCTGACAGATTTGCTCAGAAAATTGCTTTCTCATTGAGGTAACAAGTCCTGTCGAGACAAATTCTTCAACAAATTAAGTAAATACACTGATCTTGGAATAGAAATACGTGATAGCTTAAAGCTCAGGCAACCCAAATTGTCACTGGTGCTTGAGGAACCCTACAAAACATATTTTTGAACTACCTGGGGAACCTAGTTTGTCTGAAATGCAAAGGTTTAAAATGATGGACATATACTACAGAAATTTGCCTGCATCTTCTCATTTAATTCCGGAAGTCTAAGCATTCATTTTTCATTGATTTAAAAAAAAGTATTTTAAATGTTCTATGAGTTTCCTGAATTTTACTCTGGAGCTATAATTTTTGTTTTTCTGTCTCATCTCTTCATAGGTTTACACATTTTAACTCTATATAAATTTTATCTCAACATATAACTACATGACCTAATGACATTGTATAATCAAATTAATGATGCTGTAAATACCAGGTACATATCCAACGAAGTGAATCAACAGCAAAAAAAGAAAAAGAAAATTCAGGTGACATGCAATCTCTTGAGGTTTCTTATTGAAACTTGAGGGCAGCTCATAAAACGAATAAACAGATTTATGATTATTATTAATAATAATAATAATAATAATAATATTAATAATAATACTAATACTACTACTACTACTACTAATAATAATAATAAAATGGTTGACGTAATTCTTCCAATATTTTTAAATAATTAAGATAGAGTGCGATTTAAGAAGAAATAACAGAAAATACAATTTTAGAGTATAAAAATATATAAGTTTAGAGTATATTATGAGTCTTTGTAAAAACGTTGCTTGCCTTGTAATGAATTTTTCTGGCTGCACTGGTAATGAACGCGTCAAAATGAATGAAACGCAGCCTGCGTGAAAACATGAAAATGAAAGGTGCGTAAAATTGTGGTGATTTTGCGCATCTTGGAATTTTGCGTCAGTTGATTATTAACTAAGAGGAATTAATCAAATAGCTTAGTATAAATCTTATGAAACTCTGTTCCTCCCACCCCCGCCCGGTAGTTAGTAATTTGCATACGTAACTATCCTCATGCGTTTTACGAGTCGACAGATCAGAAGAGTCTGAATATATTTTTTAAAATGTGCACCTGAAGATGTTTGTCGAAATTAGTCGTTTGTAATAAAATGTTCCGCAATCTCCATTCATATCACATTGTTGTATCTGACATCACACCTGAAATAATAATAATAATAATAATAATAATAATAATAATAATAATAATAATGAATGCCATGATGATAAATCAGACAGGGTTTTCATGACTTCTGACCCCAATAGATTAGAGTTGTTAACATGTAGATATGTTATCTTGGTTAATTAAGAATTTGTTTTGTTAAATATAGCTTTCAGTACGAGTATATGCGGGTTATTTGTCTGATCTTTGCAAATTGGATGACCTCTATGAGCTGAAGAAATGTGCACCTTTTTTCATGAGCAGGAATAGTGGGTTGGACATTATGGCCGAGCGTCATGAGGGTTTTTTTGTTACAAAGAGCAAGAGCCACTCGAGGTAGATAGTTAATGAGTAAGAGGTACAATTTATGGGTACATGTAGAGAAGATACTGGTTGAAACTTCACGTGAACAGGTTAAAATTGTAGTGATCGGGGAAGCATCATCTTGGGAGTCGATGCCACAAATCAGTGGAATATCTCCTTCATATTTATCATAAGATCGATGGTTTGTTTCATAATATCTTTTCACATTATATTCTTTTGGCCTCGCAATGCAGTGGTTGCAAATCAAATAGTTTATCTTTCCATTAACTGTGGTACAAAAGTACTGGAATTCCCACTTTTCTTGAAACACACGTCCTTTTTCAGATAATCTTCTCTTTTTACGATATGGAGTAGAATACGAAATTTTTAAGGCAAAATATTACGAAATTACGGATGTTTCCACTTTACATTTTTTTAGCTGTCAAGGATGATCACATGATTAACCGGAAGTTAAAAATAGTCATTGATATTCGAAAAAAACAACAAAAAAAAACATTGAGATAGAATAAACAATCTAATCATACCAACTGGAAAAATCTACTGTTTTAATAATTTGCATTACCAACATAGACAAAATTCTCGATGTACCACGGCCATAGAAACCTTTGTTTAGCCAGTTACTGGAAGACGTGAATAATCAGTTCACAAATGTTCTATTCTACATAGACGTTCGGTGACACGAAATTGTTGCTTTTGGAGATGAAATGTCCAAGCACAAATGAATTGAAAGTTGAAAGCTGAGTCCAAGATCGAGCTTTTTCAGTGGATATTGCTGCCAAATTAAGTGACTTTAATTTGAAGTTACAAGGTCAAAATAAGCTCATCACTCAGTTATGTGGTGATATCAAGTGTTTCATTGCAAAATTAGCTTTATTGAAGTCCCAGTTGTCACATGAAAAGTTCATTGATTTTCTTATGTGTTGAAAAAACTGCCAATACTGAGTCTGTATTTATCTTTTCTAAATACGACAATTACCTGGAATTGATGTCAAAGAAATTTCAGCGAAGTGATTTTTCATCTTGTGAAGATCAATTTGCATTTTTCTCAGCACCATCCACCTTTAATGTTGCTCAGGCAGAGTAAAGTCTACAGATGGAACTACTGGAAATGCAGACTGACCCAACACTCAAGAGAAAGTACCTATATTAGGTGTACCCGGATTTTTCATTCAGATTGTTTGACACAAAGATTATGGCGATATTTGGTTCCACATATATCTTTTAGCAGTTATTTTCGTTTATGAAGGCCACAAAAACGTCTCTCAGAACCAAATTAATGGATAAATAAAGTGGGATCTACACAGACATTCCATCTTGTTATATCGAGAATAGTTTGTCTAAAGCGATGTCAATCATCAGGACAACATAAGAATTGCACTACCTTGTATTTTGTGTTTAAAGTTTATTTACCACTAGCTGTGATTAATGTAAAACTGTAAGCAGGTGCGGCCTTCGAGGCTGCTGATATGGCCGATGCTGCCCTCCATATGTCCTGAGTTTGACATACCTGATTTTATGGTACCTTTATATATACACATATGGAGAACACGCAAAGCCAATGCTCTGACGTCGGCATCAAAGACCACAAAATGAGAATTCACTTTACTATTGATATGGCAGTACCTGCAGAATGTTTCTTTGGAAATCTCAAAAATGTTGCACGGGAGGACATCAGTAATTTGAGTTATAGTTGGAGCCCTTGCATTGAGTGGAAAAGGGTCCAATAGACTCATTGAAGGGATTCCTTGTAGCCCATGACTTAAAGAAGTCCAAAAAATTGTACTGATAAGTACAGCACGCACATTACGAAGAGCGTTAGAAAAACGTGTACAACAGTAACCCAAGGAAATAATAATAATAATAATAATAATAATTATAATAATAATAATAATAATAATAATAATAATAATTAAATAACAATGAATAAATCAATAATAGAACCCGTATCGATATCCTATTATTAATTCTAATTTTTCAATTTTATTTCAGAGTTGCCGATTATTTGTTTTTTTATTTGTATTTATTTATTTTTGTAAAGATGCATGATAAGTTCGACTTGACTGGATAAAAGGATTTCACTGGATTAGGAGAAGCTAGATTTAAAAAAGTGTCTGCTTCACAAATTAATTAGTACTTTCATTCAATATTTTTATCCATTTCTTGATACCGTTGGCAATCATTTCCTTTTTGCTGATTTTTCCCGCAGTAAAAATCGGATTTATTGCGCTTCTTATTCTATTGACAATAATTAAACTCCCCGCATGTGTTCTAGCGTCGGCCTGAACTGAGATATCGGTGCTCTTGTGACTTTCACTTCGTATATTGTGTAGTTACTAACTATAACATTATGTTAAACCACTTTTGTTCGCTATTCGTTCAGATTTAATACTTAATGAGTATTTTGTTGGCAGAGAGAATTGCCTTTTGTTTAAAAGCTGATTCTTCCCACAAACTATTAATCTTCCTATAATTACAAGAATTATTGTTTACACCTACATATATATGTACAAATAAAAATGCCCAGACATATATACGCATTTACAAGGTGTATCAGAAATACGTTTACAAACTTTATGGGCGGGTTAATAACATCAGAATAAGGGCAAAAGTCCTTATCGGCATATGTCTGCAAATCTTTCGTTTTTGAGTTATTAAGTTTAAAGTAACTTTAGTTGGCTGTGTTGCCATGTAGACTAGGTTATATTCGTCATTCGCGTACATTTGTGACTAGTCAGTCCTTGTTTAACGCGTATAATAGTGACTTAATGGAGAAGTGTTCCACTTAACAATGGCAGGATATTGTGAACAGGCAGATATGAGTTTTACACACGGCTGCGCGAATCTTAATAGATTGAAATTGCACGACTGTATCCGATTGCATTTCCAGTCGAATCGTCCAATCTTTGCTGGTATTTATCGTCGCGTAGTTGGCGTAGGATCCGTGGATCCATAAACTATGGATGGAGGAAAAGCGACATCCACTTGATTTTCTGAACACGAAGAACCTATTCTATAGACTGTCAGAAACGATCCAGGTATCAGCACACATCAAATGACTATAGCCTGTCGTACCTCTCATACTACTAGATGGAGGGTACTTCAAGAACAGCTCCTGTAGCCGTATCATTTGCAATGTGTGCTGGGTCTTACCCCTCTGATCACTCACCATATGAGAACTTTTGGCAACGGTTTATTGCACAATCTACCGATCCGTTGTTTGTCTCTTTAGCTTTGTTTACGTGTGAAGCAACATTTGCAAGAAATGGAATAACAAATTTACACCTCCAACCAACATTTGTAGGCGGATCAAAATCCCCATGGTACAATACATGCGATATACCAGCACCAGTTTTCGATTAATGTATGGGTTGGAATTGCAGTTGGTAGGTACACATGTTCTCTTAGCACGTCTTACAGAAACTGTCTACAGTGAACACTACGAACACTCTTCCAGACCTGCTAGAGGATGTACAACTGTTAATACGAAGACGCATGTGGCTTATGCATGATGCGGCTCCAGCACATTCTAGCCACATTATTCGCGATGCACTGGTTGACATCTACCATGAAAGATGGTTAGGTAGGGGAGGACCGGTTTGAATGGCCTGCACGTTACCCTGACTTCAGTCCTTTGCATTTTATCTGTGGGGCCACCTAAATCAATTGGTTTATACAGCAGACAGTAATAATGCAGTGGGGATTTATCAATGGAGGCCTGCCACACAATACGACACCGTATCGGATTATATTAAAGGGTCCGCCAGTCAATGATCCGGCGGTGCATGTGTGTGTAGAAGCAAGCGGAGGACATTTTGAAATTTTTCTATGAGATGCTGTATTGAGGTACAACGATGTCCTTTTTGACATATGTTTATATAGAAATGCCGCTTTGTTTTGTTCTGAGAATTTAAAAAGTACTTCAGGATATATTTTGAATTGTACATGTAACAGCGACCTCCGTAAACTTGCACATAATAACTAAAAAATGATGTTGATATGGACTTTTGTCCTTGTTTTGGTATGAGAAACCCGCCCCCAAAATTTGTAAACATATTTTGATACACCATGTATATATATATATATATATATATATATATATATATATATATATATTTGTATGTATGAGTACACGGCATTATATCTATAAGTCAGTAATTTAAAGAAAAAGCCATTTAGTACAAAATTAATACTTATGTTACATTCAAATTTCTTTTTTGTCAAAGCACTTAATTTATTGAGACTATACATCCCAGATGTAACAATAGGTTAACAATTTCAAATGATTGTTGTCTTGAATAGACACAATTCTAGAACTTTTTACATTAATGAAGATGTTCTACTGGGCTCTATCCTTAAACCTTTGTTATTCCTAATTTTCGTATGTGTTTGTTATGTATATGTATGGGTAGGTACGTATGTGCATGTGCATCTTCATAATTTTATCTTTATTCACTTCAAATGATTTTTCTTATAAATTTTTTTTTTAAGTCTTTTTTACATATATTTTTATATATATTTTCTTGAAGAAAGTTTGTTTTAAAAATTATTATATAATATTTTAGAAAATTGTTCGTAATTTCGAATATTTTTACTACTTTATTTTTATAATCATCTTTTTTAAAAATATTACAACGGTTGTAGTTATGACGTAAAATAACTGCATGCATTGAACAGACAACTTATGAATATATTCATTCGTGTAAATGTTAAACCCCGTTGCTTCATCCCGAATTAGATCTCTTTTTTTCCTTTTTCGTTTTTCTTTCTCTTTTCTTTCTCTTTCCTTTGTTCCCTTTTGAATATTTATTCTCTATACACTCTCTACTTTACTTTCCACATCCTGTGAAAAGAGGTCAACTCGTCGGTTCTTCTCCACAACTGTTTCCCTTCCTATATTACTCCCCCTCCACTATATATCTCTCCCTAGACATAGAGATCTCCTCTTTAAAATTCATTTATTGCTGTGAAATTGTTTGATTTGACGAGACGAGATTATTCGATATAGCGAAATAATCTATTTCTAAGGGTTTCTAAAGTGTCCGCTTTGATAATTTAATATATATATATATATATATATATATATATATATATATATATATATTGTCATGCAGAGAGAAACTGTTTCGTTGTATCACAGCTCACCAGTGTCATTAGACGTTCGATTGCCACTATCGAGGATAAGCCGTTGGCGCACGCCAGAGGTGAAAGTGAATTTAAGCATATATATTTTTAGATAAACACGACAGCGGCTGAGAGAACTCATGTATATACATATATATATATATATATATATATATATATATATATATATATATATATATATATATATATATATATATGTATGTATATGTGTGTGTGTGCGTGCGTGCGTGTGTGTGTGTGTGTGTTTGTGTGTGTGTGTGTGTGTGTGTAAAGATTGGTCCAAAAGTCTTGTTACTCTCTACCTAAAACTAACGAGAAGAATGGAACAACAAGTAAGACAAAGAACATCTAAGGGATTCAGTTTAGTCACTTCATTGACACAGTCGCACACAGAGAAAGTGTGTATGAACACCATCATTTTCGTGTCAGCCAAGTGAAGTAGAACATTATATTATATTATATTATATAATATATTTTATGTGACAATTCTTTCGGTCCATCTTTTACGATAAAGTAATGATCTGCAGGCAATCGGAGATGAAAACCTTGTAGTTGCTTCGAGGCATCCTCGGATTTTTTATTTTTCGGAATAGATTTAAAAAACCCAAAAACATAGCGATAATAATGATAGAGAAAATTACGAAACAGGGAAAAAGAAAATTGTTTCCACGTTTTTACTTCATTAATAATACTACGAATATTTTTATGTTCGCAGGCGCGTGAGCACAAATTCACACGTTGGTGTACGTATCTGTAAATATTGTCATATTCGTCATCACACACACATATACAGACACACACAACCCCCATACACACACACACACACACACACACACACACACACACACACACACACACACACACACACATATATATATATATATATATATATATATATATATATGTATATTATGATCAAGATATGTATTCATTACTTGCCACATGCCGAAACAGGGCTTCAACTTTACAGTACTACGTATGAGAAAAAATAACAAAAAATATAATTTAATTCATAAATTAAATAGCTGGATATCAGGCGAGAGATACTTATATATATATATATATATATATATATATACATACATACATACATATTATTTATTTATTATAATTTTATCATATAGACAAAACCATTTTACTCACAACAAAGATGCAACTTGGTTTCAGTGCATTTTAACTGCATATCTACGGGTGAGGGTCGGAAATGGTTATGCATTTTGGGAAATGGAATAAACTTCTATTTTTATCCTTATTTCTTTTGATTTATGTATTATTATTATTATTCTATTTCCTTTGAATTCTGGTGTATACTCATTTCTTTCCGAGATTCGACCAGAGATATACTTTCAGAAATGGCATCATGACATTTTCCACTGAGAAGTTTTGAACAAAATTCACACATATTTTACATATGTAAAATATGTTTACATTCTCGGAAATGGTTATGCATAACCATTTCCAACCCTCACCCGTAGATGTGCAGTTAAAATGCACCGAAACCAAGTTGCATCTTTGTTGTGAGTAAAATGGTTTTGTCTATATGATAAAATTATAATAAATACATAATTATCGCTCTACTACCTGTATCGACCTCTTTTTTGAATGAATGCTACGAACGTTAGAATTTATATATTTTATATATTACTCTCGTTCCCACCGCATCGGCTATATATATACATATATATATATATAATTAAAAGATATTATTAGTCTTTCCTGGACATTGAGTTCTAACTGGATTCTATCCTCTTGGGAATTTATTTATATATTTATATATATATATATATATATATATATATATATATATATATATATATATATATATATATATGCGTGTGTGTGTGTGTGTGTATTGACCACTAATATTATATTGTTTTCGTTCTTTTACATTTGCACATATATATATATATATATATATATATATATATATATATATATATATACAAATGTAAAAGAACAAAAACAATATAAATTCAAACATTTAAAAAAACTTTAATTTAAAAAAGGACTCAATAAAAGAAGTATAGCAATAGATAATTATCATAAACTGTTACCGCGACAAAAATGCATATATATATATATATATATATATATTTCGCAAGTGAATCGCCCACATGTTGCTTGACTGTGAATTGTCCTCGATCTTTGACTCCATGGCACCCATTAATGCAAAGAAACAATCACCTAACCTATCAGCTATCCTCACCTCTACCAAATATCTAAACAATACAAACCAATCAGGAAATTACAAATGTAACAAACCTCGTTGTTTAGTTTGCAAACACTTAATAATCGATAGTGTATTTTCTGTACCCAACCCCAATATCAAGATACACCCACCTTGCCTCACCTGTGGTAGCCATAACATAATCTACTATTTATTCTGCACAATATGTCCCAATAGTGGATATATTGGAGAATCTGGAAATAATTTTAGATTTGGCTTCAACAACCATAAACTAACCATATGTCAAAACAATCCTTATTCCTCCATAGCTGAACATTTTAATCAATCAGGACACTCATTAGAAAACTGTAAATGTGTATTGATAGATTCTGATTTCACTTTCACATACACACGCAGAAAAAAATACTGGATTTTAAAATTAAATACATAAAAACTAGGGTTAAATAAAGACTTGGGTATTTAAAATCTTTATAAATATTTCAATAGTTAAACAATTGTTTTTTTTAGATATAGTTAAAAAGATTTTTAAACAACATCTAAAATATTGCTACAGTTAGATTTACGTTAGAAATATTCAAACACAATTGCATTCCATATCACGTGACGTCTATACATATACATATATGATCTAATAATAAAAATCTTTGGTTATGAACATATACACATATATATATTACGTAATGCCGAGAGATTTTCTCTTTAATATATTACTAGGTTCAATGCGACAGGGGAGATAATACCAAACGAATTCTAAATAATATTCCAAAAGCCAAAAAAGTAATTATTAATAATGAAAGAACTGAATTCGAAAATGTTTTGTAAAGACAAAATCAGACCATAATCTAAAAATAATTCATGTGAGGAAGTTCTAAGTTTCATATATGATTTATAAAATTTTCGCAGAAAAATTCTGTGAAAATATCTAAATATTTAATTGTTAAAGAACTAATTTCGAGTTGGTTTTGTGCATTTAGACAAATCAGAAAATGAGTTTATTTTTTAATAAAAAGAAACGCCTCGTTGAGTAGAAGATGATGTGTAGCTGAGAGATTCCACAGATTTCAGCATCGACTATACGACATAGCTAACCTAATTCGTGATTTTGCAATTTCTTTCCTACACGACCGAGTTTTAATTTTCGTATAGTTAATTAACAAGTAAGTTGAAAAACAGATTTCTATTAAAGACCTGCCCCAAATAAGGCCATGTTCGTTTAATCAGCAGGGAAAGTGATGGGATCAGATTTTTCGGATGCAAAAGTCATTGTGTTGATTGAGAGTATTACGCCAACTTGCTGAGGCAGTTACGAAAATCTATCAAAACCAAACGCCTAGGAAAACGGCAAAAAGTGTTTTCGTTTAATCAAGACAATGCTCCAGCAGACAAGTCCTTGGTTTCAATGGCTATTTTGCGTGACAGTCGCTTTGAACAGGTTTGATCACCTTACCTATTCTCCTGATTTTAATATCATCTGTTCTCTAACATGAAAAAAAAACACTAGGCTGGGAACCATTATCATTGTGATGATGCCGACATATCTACTATAAGACTATTTACATTGTTCGAAATATCCTCAAATTTTATCATCATATTCACCAATTTGAGGACAACAGTGCTAACAATATAATTAGTGTAAATAGTTACAATACCTCAGCTTCGAAATAAAGACAAATGCCATGTCTGCTTTTGATGATTTCTTGATCAACATCATAAACAATCTTTAAGTCAGATGTCAGTTTACCTGGGAAGAAACGATACAGTTATTAATAAGAAGAGGTGAAATTAATGCATGCAATATTTCACAGCTATAGCATCACTCCTTCATTATTAGTCTATGGATTATTTCAGCCCATCCTCGTGGGCTAAAAATACATTTTTTGATAGGATCAGATAAATAATATAGAATCAGGATCTTTTAAAATTTAACATATGATTTATTCCACCATATTTAGTCTCTGATTTAGTCCCCACTGATACTTTTATCTAGTAGTATTGCACTTGAAAGAAGTTACATTTCTTTCTTTCAGTATTGCCATCTTCTCTTTTTTTCGTGTTTTTTTTTAAACCTGGCCAGATTCCATGGCGATTTTATATTTGAGATAATCGTGAAACCGTAAGGAGCGTAAACTGAACTGTAGAGGAACTGAAATACCTGCCTGGTGCGATATATCAGCCAGGCGTTTCGGCACCAGGCGTTTTGCTTAAAACGAAACAAAACTCCATATAACACGCACGACTCGTTCAATCCCATTGAACGTTCATTTCATACAATACGCATGTTCATTTAATCGCCTTTTACTGACAACTGTTTAACTGTCGGGTCAAGAGTCAATTCACCTGTAATGCTTCCTCTGAATATTTGCTTAAATCCAGACCACACAACAGGTTCTCTATATACAGGAATCCCTCGATTAATGCGTATTTGTTTAATACATTTTCAATTAGTGCGCTGAAACTTTTTATACTAAAATTTGATTAGTACATACATAATACTCAATTAGTGCGTTAATTTCTTTCTTTATTGTTAACGATTAATTAAGAAAATTCTAAAATTTAAAAATGAAAAATGGATAGTTATTTTGTTTGTCAATGTTTTGATATTCGATTTGTAATTTTTCGATTAGTCTGTACCTTTTAATGTATACATTCACCACACTAATCGAGTGATTCCTGTATTCAGAATGGTTACGTTCTGGAAGCCCTCGTATAGTATATGACTAACTTATGTGGAGCTAGTCTGCAAGGCCTCTATAGCCTAACCGTGACATATGCACACGTGTAAAGACATTCTTTAAAATTTGGTGATAAAATGCTGCAGCAGTAGTTTGAAAGGACTAAAATAAATAAAGATATTCCTATTTACCCGTTTTGCTTTTGTACGTCAAAAACAGAAGGCGTATATGACTGATGAATATATTTCAATGAATCAAAAAGAAAAGAGTTAACAATGATATGGCATAGCATAAAGAAAAAAGTATACTTATCAGTGAAGAAAACACTCCATGAAAGCAGTGGCTGGCAGGAATAAAAAAAGAAGCTGTCACCAAAGGATTTCACGTGTAGTGAATATGAATATTCCTAACAAGAGTTCATTTTTTCTCATTTTTGTGTGAATGAAGATTTGATTTCTTTTCTTTAACGGCATATCAATTCCTTATGGGTCATTTAATGCCGAAATTTAATTTTCGCGGACGCTTTGTTAGTTTTTTTATCATTAAAATCTATTGTTGGATTTTTTCTATTTAAATCTGTTCCTAGATTCTGATTTTTTACTATTAAAATCTATTGCTAGAATTTTGCATTTACTATTAATTTATTATAAAAATGTATTTTTATATTCTCATAGAGTTTTAATCATAGTTCATATTTTTCCATAGCTGAGACCCTAACAGATGTTATTAGCTCGGGTCAGGATAGACCTGTGTACAGCAGCAAGTAAGAGGTGGTTGCACGCTCCTCAAAACCACCCGATCAGATGCCTTGCTGCCAGTTTAGTTTACCGCCATACCAAGGATGATTGGATGATGATACCAGACTTACAGAAGCATCACGATTAAAAGACCCGACTCACTTTAACCGCGAAAGTAAACTTCCTTCGTACAGACGAATTCGCTGGTATTCACTGATGTCCAGCGATTATGTCATTTTATCAAACGAAGCCAAATTTGACAAATACCTGCTACAAATGTTCCTACCGTAATGTGATGTTTGTCATCAGAGAGATTACTTGATTAACATACTCAACTGCATGTTCATTATTATGATTGTGTTAAGTTTAAACCTCGTAAATAGCTACAGTTAATTCCTTCCAGAATTCAAACATTCATGAAAATTATCTGGGAATGTCAATATATAATATTCTCATACACGACAAGATGCCTGCAGGTTGTTGATTGAGTGATTCGTTTTCTACAGCTTATCAATCTATTGCTTGTTATTTAGTGATACAATTATTACAAATTAACCTAGTGTTTCTCAATATTTTTAAGCAATGGCACACCTAAGCGGGAATGAAAATATCACTGCACACTTAGCAAAAGGTTTAAAGGGTATATATTTAAATAATATAAAATAAGACTACAGACTTAAAAACATACACGCACATATATAAACTTACTTTATTTCAATGTTTCTATTCAATTATTTGTGCAGCTTATTTAGTGTGAAACCCCTGCCTCTGTTTTTCGCAATTTCGTGACAATATGTCGTGCCACACTTCAGATTATGACGCAGCACTCTAAAGATGACCACGCGGCACACTAGATTACCGTGGCACGACGGTTGAGTATCATTGAATTAATTCATAGCTGGGGTAGAAGAGGTAGATTCATACATATCCCAGATAGTATTAGGTTGGTGCAAAAATAATGTCGTTTTCTCACATGAAGTTGAACGTCAAAAAACGACATTATTTTTGCACCAACCTAATATTTGCGCGTAAGAGAATATAACGAATATAAAGAATTGGAACTCGGCTCTCCGATGAGCAATTCTGAGTTAATAGTTAGTCGAGTAATTAAAGAAAGTAGCACTACTGACGTGTCAGTTCATACACTTAAATCGACGGCATGTCTTTTGGAACGTTCTCAGTCTTAGAAATCAAAATGTCTTCTTCTGTCTCTTCGGGTAGCACTTGAAAATAGTATTGTCAGCTATGGCACCATCTTCATAAATGATACATCTTTCTTACTTTTGATGCTGCGTTATTCCCTTTCCGGAAATAAACGGACAAAAAAAAAGCATCATATTTCCTCCCCCCTTTTCATTTTTAAAAATTTAACGTTTACAACCTACATACGAATGTTCTAACCGAGAAAATATTTATTACAAGTGTTAATGCCCTTAAATATATAAATGAATTAATTTTGTGAACTTTTTCTTCCATCAGTAAAGGTAATTAATTCTACCTTTCTTTTGGTAGTAAGTTTTGCATATCTTATTTTCAGCATCACGAAACTTTCAGAAGTGTAGCACTCTTGGCAACTACTTCCATTAAAATCCTTAATGACCCCGTCTTGAAAATACATTGCCAAATATTTTTTAAATCTTAATAAAAATTAAGCAAATTTATTTTTGTTTCCGTAGCACATCTCGTTACTTTATTTTGTTTTTCCTCTGCAGAATTTGTCGTACTTTAATATTTAACAGTTTAATTTTAAACCTGTTCTGCGTTAAGAAATTAAATATTTATTGTTCGGGAAAATATTGATAGCCTATGCGGCCTATTTTGCGAATTTTTCTCAACTTTATTTGAATAATTTTCAGCACTTAGGTCGTATATTGAGCACTGAAGCCCGGGAAGAAATGGGATCAAGAATTAAGATTAAGTGACAAAAGCAATATTAGTGTATATTTATGTGAGTGCGCATGATTGTAAATCTTTACTTATGCACTGAAGAAATGGGGAAAATGTATTTATCTCCTTCTGGTCTGACATTTTAAAGTGATACCGATCTCATGCGACCTTCAATTTCGACTTGAATCAGTATTTATCGATCGTTCAGTCCATGTAGAATACGACACAAGAACTTTTTAATGTATGTCCAAAGGTGAACACGCATAAGATGCTAAATATTGCCTGTCTTCTCTTGTCTTGAGTGGTCATAGATCTTCTTTTATATGCCGTGTCTGTTCAAGACGAGGGCGATCATGGATCTCCACAGTTTTTCGTCCTGTAAAGCCTTTTAAATGATTCCACACAGACGTAGAAAGAAAAATACTGAAAATGGCCTACGTATTTAGAAAGACTTACGTGACGTGATCCTTCAGGAGTTGGGAGATTATGGCTATCCACAACTTCCCACCCCATGTAGCTCTGAGCAAAGGTTTTATTTTTAATGTTTATCCACTGGTGTACAAAGAAAAGATGCTAAAACTGCTTACCTTACCCAGGCTTGAATTTTGCCATACTACTGGAATCAAGACATGACAACTTTTTATACAATGGAGCGGTAGTGTCTGGGAAACGTAACTCTTGAAAACTGACGATGTAATAATAATACATGAACAGTGCTCATAATCAACAATATCAGTCTGTACGTTCAGACTTCAACTAATATAAGTCACCGTTCGACTGTTAGTGAAAGGATGTGTTGTTCCCGAACGCTATTTCCTGGCATTAAAATGAATAAACAATTAAATGCATAATTAGTAATACGTCTCTATGACTTATAAATTTATGAGTTTAAATGGGGTCATCGAGGCCTAATTTTTCATTCAATGGCACGCAAACAATTGCAAGTTATAAGCTTAATTCCTCTTCACTATATTGGCCAATGGCCATGACTCAACAAATAGGGGACATACGTAGCTAGCGTGTGGCAAAGGTTTTATAAATTAGACCGACAGCCTCCAGAGTACTTTGATATAGCAAGTGTCGATTGATGTTTATTCTTGGTGCATATATATATATATATATATATATATATATATATATATATATATATATATATATATATATATATATATATATATATATATATATATATATATATATAAACAAACAGATATGAATGATGGCCAAACTTTAAAGAAATGAACGGCCAGGAGAAAACAGTAAAGAAGTTGATTTTATTTCCTAAATGACATCTGTACCTGCTTGTTGGCCGAGAGGCAACATGAAGCCAGAATGTGGGAAAGCAACCAGTCGATAAGTGAAAGCGTTGGTTCCTCATGGAAACATATGTCGATCATCTCATTACTTGATTCGTTCACGCCCTTGCTTCTGTATATATATATATATATATATATATATATATATATATATATATATATGCGTGAGTACTAATAAGACAGACAGCCTTGCGAGCATGAGACTCGGGTTCGAGTTTTTCAAAGAGATGACCTTGATAATATCGCTCTGGGGGAAAAAACTCTAACGTTGGGAGATGCCGGAACTTGTTCAAATACAGGTCTCTCACAAAATGTTAACCATAGTATAAAGCAGCTTTTGATCCTACTCAGGTATAATTTGTCGCCCGCAAGAAACGAGATTTTATATATTTACACACACACACACACACACACACATACACATACACACATATATATATCTATATCTATATGTATACGCACGCGCATACACATATATATGTATTTGTGTATGTGTGTATGCATATATGTATCTATATATCTGTATGCCTATATAGAGAATTCACCCTCTTGTCTTCTTTACTTTAAAGAACTTAACATGAAACAGGCGCTAGTTAATAACGGTTTTCGAACTACGAAATAGATCAGCAAATTAAACGATAGCAGAATAGCAACACTGAACATACAAATGAAAGCAATAACATCAATATTTCGTATAAAATCAAATGCACGTAGCTATGAGCTGGACGAATGTTCACTTAGAAACATTATAAAGAAATACACAAACCTCAGTTGACCAGAACAAGTAAATTAAATTATCTAGGATAAAAAAATCTTAACATATACAACCACATTCTCAATAATGATATAACCAAGGTTTTACCGTTTTACACTAATTCGAACAAAATGTTAGGAAGGAAGCACTTACAAATAGAAAAAAGAGCGATAACAGTTAGAGGACTAGAGAAAACTATTTTTCTGAAAAAACTGTTTTAATAGTAACATTTGATAAATTTCAATCGAAAGTAATAGGGTTTGCTCTGTGTATGAATGCCGAACGTTACCTTATAAGGAAACAACTAATATTATCATTAACACTATTTTGTTTTTAGGAATGACTAAAAAGTTATCCGTATGCAAATCCGAAATAGAACTTGTAATGACTCTCCCCGAAATTTGACGGGTAGCAAATAATATTGGTTTACACCTTCACACAGTAATGCTTTAACGGCATCCGAACGTTCCTATGCCTTCCTCCCATGGATGAATATATATTCACTATGCCATAATCGTCCAGACCGATGCGTATTTATCGTTAGGTACACCATTCTAATCTGAAGGCCATAAATAAAATGAACTAGTAAATTTTTGAGAGCAACTGATATTCAAATGTAAAATATGCTTCGATCCTCTTTCAACTAAAACAGGTAACATATGAATTGGATGACATAAAACAGCACAAAACAGTGCGAACATGATATTTTAAGACAGACACACAAAATTAGTTGATTTTTAGAAAAAAAGTAACTCGACTTTTTAGAAAAGAGCTTCAAAATAGGTTTGTTATATTTGAGGAGTGCTACTAAACAGCGGGTTGCCCCCCAAAAAAAAACCCCAAAACACACACACACACACACACACACACACACACACACACACACACACACACACACACACACACACACAAAAAAACAAAAAAACAAAAAAAAATCTAACATTCAAAATTTTGTTTTAGTTGGATTCCAGTACTACTGAGACGGGAAGCCTTCTCAGGAGAGTTCCCGTTTCAAAAGAGACTCACCTCAGAATAAGGTCTACTTTTATTTAGCATTTATTCAGTGTGATAAAAACAGAAAAAGAAGAATATATATATATATATATATATATATATATATATATATATATATATATATATATACACACAATATGTTAAAAGTAGATTTTTAAATTATGGCTAAAACTCCTCAAATCAGAAACAGAACGAATGTAAATATAAAAGTTATCACTGAGTTCAAAACCAGGCAGCAGCGCTTTGTTTCATGCCAGAACGCAGTCTTCAAGATATGTGTCTGAAAACTGCATTCAAGGAAATAAACAGACTGTCGCCATTTGGTGTTAACCTCAGTTATCACATATATATATATATATATATATATATATATATATATATATATATATATATATATATATATATATAAAGACATTTTTATGTTTAACATTGTTTTTATAGATTTACTGGTCATATTTGATACGCCATGAGCAGTTATATATGTACGTGAGAGATTCATGGAAGATTGAAGTTTATAAGCAGTAAATTCGACTTTGCCAACCGAACGATCCTTAGTTGCCGAAACGGTTAAAGCACGTCAGGCTATATGACGGTTCCGTATGAGATACAGATTCGAATCCTGTCGAGGACGAATATTTTCTATGAAAATTTCTCGGACATTCAGACCGGTAAATGTTATTTAATACTATTTATTATAAACAGACCATTTATTTAAATACTTGCATCTATAAAAACAATGTTAAGCATAAAAATGTCTTTAAATAATTTCATTATATATATATATATATATATATATATATATATATATATATATAAATATAGGTAACTATACTCGTGTCGAAAAACGTTCGAACTCTTGATTTAACAACAGCCAAATCAATCACGAAGGAAAAGAAGGTTTTAAAAAAAGAAAGAGCCAGGAACATGAAAGTCTGTCGAAAATAATCGCACAGATACAGGTTCAAGGCCCAAAGAAAAAACCCCGATACGAGTAAACAACTAACTAAAGAGCTCAATACAAGCGTAGAGCAAACCTACCCTGACGATCTGCCTAAGTGAAACCTTGGTAGGTGTGTCTGGCTCATTAGGTTTGACTATATATATATATATATATATGTAGGCGTGTGTGTGTGTAGAATATATATGTAAAAGATGTAAAAGTTTCTCTGGGTTTTGCTAAGTAAAAATAAAATACATTTTTTGTATATTCGACATTAACTGTAGTGAAAACATATTTACACATTTGTTCAAATATCTTATGCCATATTTCCTTATTATATTCTCCTCAGTTCCATGCCTGCGTAACTGTCTCTTTGCTTTCATATGCTTATAGGTGCGAAATAAATTATAAAATATATAAGACTAATCAACTTTTCTTACTGTTATGTATAATGAGAGTGCTTTAGTATGTTATCACTAATTATTTCACACTGTTTCTATATAGTGATATATGCCAATCCATATCTATCTATTGATATCAGTATATTCATGTGTATCTATATCAATTTGTTCATATCTCTCAGATATATCTATTTTTGTATAGAACATAACAGCGCAGACATAGTCACAAAACAAAAGAACAGTTTATTAATTATGTCAATTTAGTAAATTTAGGCGAAACTTCAAAATGAATTAATCGCTATATAAAGTGAATTTAGATATAAAAAAAACTTAGTAAATGATCAATCTAACGGTTCGCCGAAAACTTCGTTACTTTTTAATCCTAAAATGATCAGATAATTATTGAACATTTCAGAAATTATTCGTCAATAAGATTATTTTTTACAAATACATTTAGGTTTGCGTTGAATTAAAATATACATGCGTACACGTGAACCTACATACACAATTTCAATGGAACTGAAATGGAGATGTGTCACGGCGACTAAATTCCATTTGTATCTAACAAAAATTGAGAGATTGTTTTTAATGATTTCGCTCCAAGCAAATGGATTACTGGGAGCGATGGAGAATTACAAAAAAAAAGAAAAGAAAAGAGATTACGATTGTGGTTGCATTTACATTTTTTAAAAGTGTAGGTAACAGGAAATCAAGAAACCGGAAGAGTGTTCCGTATGAGAGAATCAAGAGAAAAGAAAACATTTGAAATGGAATTTACGCTTATATCTAGGTAGGAAAAAACCTTAGCATGAAACATTTGTAGAAAAAAACCCAGAGAGAAACCACGTCATGGCGGAGGAAAAATGACTGAAGTTGAGATACCAGGAACGATTACATTACAGAATTACGTGGTGTATATTAGGAATACCAGACCAGATATGAAAACAATATTCAATACACGGATGAATGCTAGGTTTATAAATGTGCAAGATGTTTTCTGACGAGAAGAATTGTCTGGCACAACGATAAGAGACAACATTCCTACCAGTAAATCTAGCAATTGATTCAATAATATCGCTCCATCTCCTGTCATTGGAAAACGTGCGCTCAAGAAGTCGCAATGAGTTGGTCTCATCGAGATTAGCATCTGTC
>OZ038490.1:24271362-24283862 GCA_964036315.1 Acanthosepion esculentum | reverse complement strand
TGTTACTGAACGAATCAAAGCCATTTCTGAAGTAAAAAAAAAATTGCTTCTATCAAAGGTAACTACTCATGTGACATTATTTCAACAATGTGCATCCGTACTTTCGTTGTAGACGATTTTAAATACAATTTTGGAATATTAAAAATTATTTTTAAAATAATTATGTTTGTCAGATTTTAATAAGCTTTCAAATTTATGATCTTTAAAAAGTAGAGAACATAATATATCATTTCTATAAGGTTGCAGAAAGAACTTAATGTATAAATATATAACAACCTTTTGTCATATTGTGTATTTAAAATTGAAAAAAAAAAGAAAATTAATGTAAAAATTCATTGTTCATCAAAAAAATTTTTTTCTTTCAGATAATAATTACCTTCGTATATATTATTCAGAAAAGCCATTAAAAACTTTCTTAATTAAATATTGTCTTAGTTTTATTGGGTTTTGTATTTTTATAATTGAGGTAAAAGTTTGGACAATTTCGGACATTGTTTTAACAAAAAAATCGATGATTTAGATTTTTCAGAGTTTTGTGCATTTAATTAAAAAAAAAAATTCAGGTTTTTATTTGAGTTTTCATAAAATTAAGTTCCAGGGGGGTAACAGATATAAAAAAAAATATTTATACCATGACTTTCAAAGAGACAAACATTTCTAAAATAAGTTCATTCATTTATGAATACGTTCTGAAGTTTTCATTAAAATCCAACAAGTAGTTAATTTTTACAAGAATTTCGAAATTAATGTGTCTTTCAACTGACAAAAAAAACAACTAAAAAAAACGCTAAAATGGCCAAAATTGGACATACCTAGATAAGATTCATACCTTTCCCAATTGTATTAACATGCAAGGGAATCAAATGGATTCGACTGGAGTTCGAACTGGACTCTACCGATTCCTCTATCTGAGCCGCTATCCATTACTCCACCATGCCTTCTCGTATAAATTATATCATCGGAAAATAAGAGCAGTAACTATAGTAAATTTAAAGCCAATTTACTTACAATTTAATAAAACATTAGATTACGGAGAATATTCTCCTAAATTTATGTATGTATAAAATTTTTCAGTTTTTTGTACCGGTTTAGATTTCTTGTACAATAAAATACTATTACCCGCACAGACACATGTTTGCACGCAGACGAGAACGAACCCAGTTTATAGCATTGGGAGAGCCTCCTCAGACTAAGACAAACTGGGATTTATGGGTATTTTCCCATTACATACATAATAATGCACTATAATAACATTTGATAAAATAATAATAATAATATATGTTTTGAGCATTAAAAAATATTACAAAATTAAAATCTTCCAACACACTGGGTTGGATATTAATATTCTTTCGTTTTTATTATTTCAGTTAGATTGCTCGACTTGTTTCGGCCAACGTGGCCATCATCAGGAGAAAAAACATTCTGCTTGCTAGTAGCAGTGAACTACAGAAATGCATGCCTTGATGGGGAAAATGAACTTATGAGTGTAGTTTTCATTTGATTTTGATTTTTTTAACATGAATTTTGGTCAGCCATTGTGTTGATCAAACAGTTCCTTTTAAGTTGTTATTTAAGATAAGAGCTGGATGGATTCATGCTCCCTTGGACATTTTGACAGTTTATTGGTTCCTGGAAAAGGGATGTGTCTCTGTTAAGTGTGTGTTTTATTTGGTTCTTAGGGAGTGAGTGATTATTATGCGTGTAAGTGTGTATATTCGTGTGGATGTGTGTATAAGTGTGAGGCCTCAACAACTCCGCAAGGATGTTTGTCTACTGTGGGTGAGAAATGTGGGTAGGTTCTGATTTGTGGATTTATATATTAATACTATCTATATGGTTAAATTTGTGATTAAGCCCGACTGGATAGTGCGTTTTTAAACTCCGTATCCACTTATTTTCATGGAACTCTAAAATCTTTCTAATGTTATCTGCTCTGAACTTTTCTATTCTTTCAATTATAGTGAATTTGGCATGGGTTTCAAAATTGTGTTTTTGTAGGCGGAAGTGTTGTTCTACAGGTACTTCAGGTTCTTTCATGGAGAGTCGACTTAAGTCGATTGCGATAATTATTAATTCTGTAGTGAAAGGGGCATTCAGATTTTCCTACATATTGTTTCTGGCATAGTGTGCATTCTAGGAGGTAAATTATGTTATGACTTCTACAGTTAGAGTCGTGGTAGATTTTGAAAGTAGATTTAGTGACTGAGCTAGTGAATGAATTCGTGTGTCTAATATCGTTGCAGCATAAGCTCCTTTTGTTGTTACATGGTTGGGAAAATCCTGTTGTTTTTGTTTTTGCTTTTATTGCGGATTAACTTGTCCCCTGAATGTGGTTACTACCTATAATTTCCTTTAGGTTCTTAGGTCTACGATATGGTAGAAGGCCGGGCTCATCAAACAATATTTTTAGGTCTGGTTTGAGATGTAGTATTTCCCAGCGACTTTTGATTATTTGGGATAGTGGAAGCAGAGTGGGGTTGAAAGTGGTTTTTAATCTTGTATATTAGGGTGTCTTCTCTATGCGTGGAAAATGCTTTATTTATTTGTTCCCTGATTAGGTGTTGTTTATAGCTCCGTGTCGTGAATTGATGCTCCAGGTTTTGAGTGTGTTTATTTAGTTCTTCATTGTTGGTACATATTTATCTGAGTCTAAGCGCTTGTGAATAGGGAAGGTTCTCTTTGAGGTGTTTCGGGTGGAATGACTTAAAGTGTGTATAGTTGTGGATGTTGGTGATTTTAGTGTGAATGTCGTTTGTAGTTTCCTGCTTTCATCTATGTAAATGCGTGTGTCTAAAATGTTACCGATCTTGCGGATTTTCCATAGTCAGACTTAACTGAGTCGTGTACGGTGTTTAGGGTCATGAGGAATAGGGTAGGTTTGTCGTCTCTGCCTGTGTATACAAAGAATATATCATCGATATATCTTGCATAGAATACGCAGTCGCTACCGATGAGGGGATAGATATGGGTCTCCTCAAATTTTCCCATGAATATTGTAGCATATGATGAAGCTGCAATGGTGCCCATGGCACAGCCTCTTACTTGCAGATAGTGTGCTCCATTGAAGTTGAAAGTATTCATTGTAAGAATATGCTATATGACCTTTATGATAACTTCTGTGGAGGGGGGTCTTGTTTTCTTCTTTTAGTAAGTGCTTCCACACGTGCTGTTAGCCCTTCCATATGTTTAATATTTGAATAGAGTGATCTTACGTCCATAGTCACTAGAATAGCATTCTTTGGCACTGTTTGTATGTGATTAATTTTGTTTAGTAGATCTGTTGTGTCTCTGATGTAGGATCTTACTTCCTTAGCTAGGGGTTGTATGTAATGTTTTACGTATTTGGAAATTTTGGTCGTGTAGCAGTTGAATGATGAAATGACCGGCCTTCCTGTGTTGTATTTTAAGGAGATAAAAGCGAGCAGGTGTGATGTTTTTGGGTGTAAGTGTTGTGCATGTTTCCTTATCGATTAGCATTAAGTTTAGTGAGCTAGTTACTTCCTTTTGGTATTCGGGAAGAGAATTTGTAGGTAAGCTTTTATAGGCTTCTTTGTCGGCTAGCTGATTGTTGGCCTCTGTAATGTATTCTTTGATTCATCAGATCACTGTTGCACGCCCTTTGTCAGTGTGTGTTATGATTAAGTCATCTCTATGTGCTAGCGTGTCAAGCGCTATACGTTCCCCTTCAGTAATATTGTTACGTGGCAGCTTACGTGCTATTGTTTTCTTTATGTCATTTGCTACTGCCATTTCAAATGTCTGTATAGTAATGTATGTGTTTTGTAGGGTGAATGTAGTGTCCTTCTCTTTTAATGTATCAAGTATGGAAGTTGCGTGATCATTGTCCCCGTAATGGGCTATATGAGTTCTACTTGAGATCCGAGGAGAGCTTGAGTTTCAACAGACCTTCAAGACTGAAATACCAAATATGAAAAGCTTACATAGGAAATAATTAAACGCCAGTAGCTCTATATGACGCCGATCTCATATTTACACTCTCTCTTACTGAAAGCAGTAGACTATTCAAACCAGGTTTGTTTTCAATGGAAAGCCATGTAATTTTAAAAAGAACGAATAAGGCAATAGTTGACAAAAATATCTTGCTGTGCTATTTAAAATTGAATTTATGGATATTTATGTCAAAAGTCAATTTGTATGATTTATCATTGTTTAAACTGGTTTTTCAACGTACAAACAAATAAACGTGATGAAAAATGTGTTAACCATTCGATTTAAAAAAATGGCCTAAAACATAATTTTGGAAAATATTATTTTGAACTGAAGCTTCCGCTTACTTCTAAAATCTTAATATATTATGAAAAAATACAAAATATTTCCATTTTTATGAAATAAGATTTCAAATGTAATGACCTCAGACAATGCTTCTAAACAATATCAATAGGAATAAATTTCCTTTTCCCATCTTATTTCTGTTCAAAGGAAAGTCAAACATTTTCCACCGTTTATTGAAAATAATGACTAAAAATAGGAAACTGTCGTTTTGATGACAATATCTGTTTTAAAGAATCAATTACTTTATAATCAGATAATGTACAGAAATACATCTTCATTATATCTAAACATTTAAAATTGAATTCTATATTATCATAAGCCTATATTCTACAATATATTACAGTAATCGTAATGGTGAGATTAAGCGTTTCCTTTCAGGAAACATTCGGAGTTCATTGACCAAAGTGTTTAACATACTGTCGTTTAAAATTTAAAAATTATTCTCTTCGAACAATTTTTCGGATACATACACTCCTCAAGTCCGATGTCACAATCATTCTACTATTAATAGGAATATCTTTCTTCACCTCTTGTTTAAGCTATAGTAGAGTCAACGTCTTGAATATATAATTGTTTTACTTTCTAGTTGCATGTGCTATAGATCATAGTTGTTGCTCTTGTTGGGAGACTTCAAGTGATGTTGTTTCAGTTTATAGTATATTTCTTTTTTGTGATTATATGACATCAGTCTATAACATTAATTCTCAATCGCCCTACCGCGGCACACTAGTGTGCCGTGCATTCCTCTTTAAGTGGGCCGCGAAATATTTTCACAACATACACAGACATTTAAAATTTTCCTTTATGTGAATGAATGAATATTAACTTTTTCTTTATATAATTTTATTCATCATTCTTTTTAATTCAAAATTTTTACAAAGTTATATTGAATTATGAATTAATATTGTCGAAGTTTCCGATATGCAGCATTTGATTTAATAATTGTGATAAACCAAGTTCATATTTGTGTGTCCATTTTTTCCAATCTATAATTTTATTTCATAACATTTAAATGTATACCCTTTAAAATTTTTTTTAAAGTGTGCAGTGATATTTTCATTTGCTCCTAGGTGTGGCGTTGCTTAAAAAGCTTGAGGAATACAGTTCTATGAGATCTGATAAGTGTTGTTTTCGTGACTATATAAGATATGTTTTCTGATTAATAAATTAAAACCAACATAGAATACGATATAAACGAAATGGTATTCTTAGATGACTTTCACAGCTTTTCTTAGATGTCTTTTATACCATACAGAAGCTGGGTAAAAATTTTAGTCCATAAAAAAAATTCAATTAGAAAGGCTGCTATAAAAGCGCATCTGTAAGACAGAGAAATGAGTCGTAAGAGAAACCTTTGTTTTTTAAACTGCAAGATGTTATCCACTAGGATCGGGCGGGATGAGCCTGAATTAAGATGACTCCTAGACCGCTTTGGCATGTCTTTATGAGAGTATTATAAAGGGTTTTCCAATAGCTTGGACCGATTTTAAATGAGAAATAAGTTTAAGCGTCTAATGATTTGTTTCTTTTTCTTTCAGATTTGGTGGACATTTGGGCGATATTCTCTTTCGTACATACATGCCATGACGTCAATAGCATGATCCAATAGAGAATAAATAATCTTTCACCAATAACACTGATTTATTTACTACTGACTTTGATCCGTCTGAATGAAACACCCTTATATGTAAACCGTCTTAATAAAACACCCTTTAACATCTCATCAAACACGAATCTACAATTTTCAGGCATACGTTAAAAAAAAAACTATACAATAATTGTTAGTAGATTCCTACAAATGTTGTTTTCCGTTGTTTTTTAATCGGTATCACGCCATACATGTCAGACACAAGGGTTACATAGTGTGGAAGAATTAGGAATAGAAACATTAATAATGAACGAGAAGAGGAAAGAGTAAACACTAGGGCAGTAGATAGCGATTGACATTACATTTATATTTTCGTAGCTTAAAGTTGGATGAAAATCATAGATACAAAAGCGAGAAATGCTAGATAATAAACTGTTACTATAAAATTTACGGTTACATCTAGCCAGCTCAACTGTAAATTGATGAGATATCGACATCAGCCTACTACGGCGTTTAAATTCAAAAGGTCTCGGTACCATAGCGAAGAGCTATGAATTAAAATGAATTAACAGTATATTTAATTATACATTTTTTTTATAAAATTCATACGGATGCGTCATTATTCACCACTTGATTCATATCGAAGGTACAAAGGAAATGTTATCAAGGAATTCAAATTCGAAATGTAAGCAACTTGAATTTACATGATCCACGTATAATTAAAGTAACCGGATTATTTTATAGAGCCTGTTCTTCATTATTTTTTTTAAAAGTTTAACTTAGTTAATTAATTAAATGGCTTCAGTATATGCTTCGATTAAGCTGTGTAGCCTGACTTTGATGAGTTGATTTCTCAGTCTATATTGAAATGAAAAAAAGTACAACATACCACAAGAATGAAGTTTTGATAACAAGTTTTTTTAAATACTTTCACCCCAGGCAAGTCAATTACGCCAAACGCAAGGGGTTACTGAGGGGTTGAGGATATGAGAAGAAAAAACACTACTTTTAATCAGAGAAAACAATAAAAGTACAATAAAAAAGACATTAGATAACGATTGATATTGCATTTAAATTTTTAAAAATCAAAGTTGAATAGGAAGCAAGAAGCCGGAAGAGAGTTCCACAAACGGCACAAGAAACTGTTATCATAGAACTTACGGTTACATCTAACCATTTTAACTGTGATATGATGAGACCTCGCCGCCATTCTAACACTGCGCTTAAACTTATAAAGTCTACCTACCATTGATGAAATTCATTAGAACAATTACCATGAAAATATTTATATAAAATGCACCGGGAAGCGACATTAGAGCGGCGGGAAAGTGACTAAGTGTGAGATGCCAAGTCAAGATCAATAAGTTTGCAGATTTTTCTTCAAATTTTATCAAGAATATCGAAATATATAGCAGGAGCACCAGACTAGATGTGGCAACAGTATCCTAAGCAAGCCTAATGTTAGACTTATAAATATATATAATAGATTCTGGAGAGATAAATTGTCTAGTAGGACACAGGGAGCCAATCGCCCTAGCAGAAGACCTAGCAACTGATACTATATAAATATTTCCACTTCATGCCATTGGAAAACGTTAGTCCTAGAAGGCGCAATAAATCACTCTGCTGAAGGAAGGTAAAAAGGGTTCTCTTAGAATATCAAAAGATAGTAGCTTTGTTTCGGAGGCGTTAAAATGAACAAGCCATTCCTTGCTCCAGTTAGCAACAGAAAGTATATCGTCTTTGAGATCATCTGCCAATTTGACCTTATCGAACCGCTCAGGCGGTAATGAATGGTTGTGTCACGAACATATATAGAGAGTTTACTATAATATACAGGCCTCAAAAATTTACTGAATAGTTATGTGCTATCGACCCTCCCATACGGCAGTGAATGCTACCAGATATGAAAAAGAAACTGGACTTAACAAAAATGTAGTTCTACAGCAGGATGCTGAGAAAACCATGAAGAGAACATGTATAAAATGAGGAGGTTTTTAAGAAAATTGAAAAATAAAATGACTTAAAATCAAAAAGAAACATGTGGAATTTCTCGGGAACATAATTAGGAATGTGGGCCTGGAGAATTCCACATTCCCAAGGCAAGTAGAGAATCATGTACCTAACAAGAGTGCGCAAAGTTTTGGCAGAACAAAAATGAAAGGAACAAAAAGAGATAACTCACTAAGAGCTCCAAAAGACTTGTAGAGAGCCATGATCGCTCATGCACTGAAGGGACACAGCACAATGGAGAAAACAGTAGTTCATAGAAACATGTTTGTATACACTACCAAAATGTCATCAATAGCCACCGATGCTGTGAGTTCATGTAGTAACAATTCAATAATATAGCTATTTATCTGTGTATATTTCTGAGATGAGGTATTATGTACAGTATTTACATTAGTCGGACTATTGTCCTCATCTTTGTCGCCATATTTGTCACAACGTTTCGGCCGTTGTACGCTCCGGACTTCTTCGGGTGGTTGGAATTTCGAACCGAACCCTTTATTTCGATCATTGGGGTAGACTGTTCTAGTTCCACGAGCCATGTTTGATGGATGTCAGTTATCAGTTATCTCCTGGTAATTTTTCCTCTGAAAGTTCTCCACTACCTGAACCGGGTATTGAACTCACACTCTTTGGGTCTGTCACTGGATCTAACCAACGCCTTTATCCACTGTGTCATGTGTCCTTGAGGACACATGCCACAGTGTTGTGGAGAACTTTCAGAGTGAAAATTACCAGGAGATAACTGATAACTGACATCCACCAAACATGGCTCGTGGAACTAGAACAGTCTACCCCAGTGATCGAAATAAAGGGTTCGGTTCGAAATTCCAACCATCTGAAGAAGGCCGGAGCGTACAACGGCCGAAACGTTGTGACAAATATGGCGACAAAGATGAGGACAATAGTCCGACTAATGTAAATACTATAGCTATTTATGTCTCTTTCCTATCTTCATTATTATTGATTATTAAAAACTTATATTAAAATTATATTGCACAAAACGCCCTTTAGACGTCTGGGGAGTTAGTTTTGCAAATACTTAATTCATTTGCTCGCTCAGAATTTTGGAATAAAACCAGTGCTGGACAACAAGTTGTCGGAAAATCTGTGATGTTCGTGTGTGTTAATGCTAATAAGTATATATACTTTTTACAAATAGCATCATCTTACTTCTTCAGCACCATTTATTGCCTGTGTTTTGCTATAACTCGTTTTTACTTAGCCATTTCATAATAGTTTCTATAACAGATCTATTCCTAGAAAGGCATGTTGTACTGACGTATTAATTAGCAAGTAGAAGTATGGCATCACTTACGTTGAACGTGTACATCTTAGCAATACATTTGCTTGTATTAATGTCACATAAATGCAAGCCATACTGATTTTCTTTCGTAGGATTCATGTTAATGATTGTGCCCGTCGTAATAAGATGTGAAGAGTAAAATATCTTATATAATTTCATTTGCAATGGACTTGTGACATTTAAAGTATATCAACTGTATCTGGTAAATATGGGTGACATATTCCATTCCAGAGACAAGAAATATACATATACAGTAAATCTGAGCCATTATATATAAAAAAAACTAGATTTCAATCATTTATGAAATATTGTAACTTGCAATTAAAATGGTTATTTCGGCTTACAGTTATAAATTGGTAATTCGATCTCAGCGCTGCGATTTCAATTGCAAGGCGTTATCAAATTACACCACACGCAAATCCAGCACCTGGTATTGCTCAATTGTCACGCATCTAGGTACTGACCAAACTAGACGTTGCTTAACTTCGGTGATTGTACGTGAACCAGAGTTTAAAAGTAACATATATGTGTGTATCTATGTATGTATGGTACGTGTTCGAGTGGTTAGAAAGTTCGCATTCTGACAATGAAACCCGGGTTCGAATCTCACTATAGTCGATTTTTCAACGCGGCAGAGGGCTTGAGAGTGCTGGCTAGATAAATTTTTTCCCCAAAAAACTTTAACTACGGTCTGTTCAGCATAGTTGCAGTATAAACCACAAGTAGGCTCTGGTGGTGTTGGATAAACACAAATAAGCCTCTGAAAGAGGGATTGTCTAGCCGCTCTAGTTGACGGGTATCCTCGAATACAAGTGGCCAGCTATACAATGTGTGTGTATATATATATATATATATATATATATATATATATATATATATATATATATATATGTGTGTGTGATTATTTATACATTTATATATATATATATATATATATATATATATATATATATATATATATATATATATATATATATATAAGGTGCGATGGATAAATTGTCCTCTAAATGATGTAAAAATAAAACTAACATCTCATTTTAATAGATATACTTACCAAAA
The DNA here is from genome assembly GCA_964036315.1 of Acanthosepion esculentum. Classification (NCBI taxonomy): domain Eukaryota; kingdom Metazoa; phylum Mollusca; class Cephalopoda; order Sepiida; family Sepiidae; genus Acanthosepion; species Acanthosepion esculentum. The sequence continues at coordinate 24,273,606 of OZ038490.1, read as the reverse complement.
TTACACAAAAATATTTTGAAACACTAAAGAGTAAATTTACTCAATAAAATCGGCATTGGCTTCAACTACGGCCTCTAGACGACTTCAGAATCTTCTGCATTTCCTTTTTAAGCTGGTCAATGATGTTGCCATATACCTTGCCTTCAGTTCATCTTAGGTGTTACAAGAGGTTTTGTTGGTCTCGCTCAGTGGAGCCCCACGCATAATAATTAAGCATATTGCAGTCTCGGGAGTTAGGTGGCCAGATCTAAGAGGTGACGTCGTTGCAAAAAATGTCTGACAGCCATAATTGGGTTCTTCTACTTGTGGTGCATGGTGGAGAGTCCTGTTACCAGATACAGGGTCGTCCAACAGCCACCCTCTTGACACAGGGCAGCAATAACTCCTCAAAACATTTCATGTAGGCATCCGTATTGAGTTTGAGAAGATGAATGGAGGCATAACCTCGTCATCACAAACACCATGATGTTGACTGGATATTTGGTTTTCTTCACTCTCGGTACATCTTTTGGGGACACAGCATACCAACGGTTTGGCTGTGTGTTCATCTTCTTCTCCTGGTAGAATTTTTTCTCGTCTGAGAAAAAAACAAAGTATGTTCGGTTGGATGGGAGTGTAGAGTTTCTTCAAAAGCTTCGTACCGCTGTCTTTCCTCTTGTCCTTGGGATAAAAATTGACCCTTTCCCATCTTGTATGAGAAATACAGAAAGTCTTCATGCACTATCTGCCTGATAAGAAACTCACACATTCTTGTGTCTCTAGCTATGGATCTGATTGACTTGGAGGGATCGTGGTCAAGCATGGCCTGGATCTCACCAGCAAATTGAGGAGTTCCTTTCTTATCAGAACGCTCAGAGTGAGTTTTCGGAGTTGCTTCATAATCACTATTACACTCATCCAACTCTTTCCAAATCCTCTGCATTGTCTTTAGATTGACACCCAAACACGCAGAAATGTTCATATTTAGGATTCAGCGTGAATACCAAGCAGTACAACATGTCGTTTCAAAATTATGTTGGAGTGAATTGCGTCATGGTGCAATTTTTCTCACAGATTGTGCCAAGCTGACAAAAAATAAACGCGTAAAATTAAAAACATGAAATGGCGATAGTTTTCCCGCCGTTTTACCATAAATATATCTATATCTATCTATCTATCTATCTATCTATCTATCTATCTATATCTATATATATATAGATATTCAAACATATCGATTAATTTGCGTTGTGATCCTTTGAAGTAGGTGTATAATTATTTTGGAGACTTAGAAAATTGAGTAAGAAAAATACCAAGATTCTCTTTAGAATAATTTTTATTTCCCTAAGTATTTTCAACATCATCTGAGACAATCTTCACGGGGTTAAGCTGTCAGTGAGTAAGTATATGTGTTTCTGTGAATTTAAACTCAAATGTTCGTTTTTTTTATTGCTTATACAGCGTTATTGATTTCAAAGTTCAAAGTTGACGTGTTCTTTTGGTTTTTTTCCAGTATAAGGGAAGTAACTTTTTTGTTTTTGCTCATACGTATATATTTTTTCTTATAAGCATTTAAGTACTAACTAAATTAACACTCCGCATCTCTTCAAATTTGCCGGTGATGCTGCCACGTCATATGCTGCCTCTATGAGGAACCTCAAATGTCCTGCGCCTAGACGCCACCAATCAGGCCAACTGATCTAAACACCCTTAATACCCTCCAAGTTCAGCCATCGGCCCTGCTGAGCCTGATGGAGAGTCTGCACTAACCGTCTCTCTTCTTCGAGCTTTTGAACCCCCTGCTCTTGTAACTTGCGTCGCTCCAGTCTACTTGCCTCTGACCAGAATCTCTCCCTCTCACCTAGACCAAGTCCAGCACGTCTCTTCTTTGTAAAACCTTGAACTTCTGCCTGCTTTACCATCACTTCCACTGCTGATATCACGTCTGCCACTCTCCACTTTGTTCCTATCTTCACCTCTGGCACATTCTTCCGGATTGCAGCCTCCTTCGACTCACACAGCATAGACTGCAATCTCATCTTCGCCACCTTATATTCCTCCACCAAAGAAGTAAGAGGTAACTGAAGGCCCACTGAGCTGCCATACAAAGCGAGCGGTGACTGAATACTTGCAACACGAAACCACTTCCGTATGCATTTACTAATCTTCAACTGAATTATTTCAACTCTAGACAGTGCCATATATAGTCAGCGACTACAGTAATCTAGGCATCAATCCAAAATGCATACACCACACCTTAAATTTTCC
>OZ038490.1:24216362-24268862 GCA_964036315.1 Acanthosepion esculentum | reverse complement strand
GTACGTAGATATATTTATCGCTAAGATGTTATAAATACAGTACTGAATGATATGAGACAGAGGTATAAGCATATATTAGTGAATATACATAATATCCAACGTTGGCAACACGACGCGGAGTTTCATGCACTTAATGCAATCGTCAATTGTGAATTCTAACCGTTATCTATCGCGTTCTCGTGATGATGATTCAAAATTGTGTGTACAGACATGTCTATTTAAAATACAGGATTAACTATTAATAATTTATATCGTTCAAATTAATATGTTGGAATGTCGGAGAATTAAAAATAAATAATAAAGAAAAAATATTTTTTTAAATTTCAATTTGGATTTTATATAAACAATATATCAAGGTGTAACTATCGTTTTTTAGCGTAAAACAGAAACGAATTATATCTATTAAGGTAAACTATAATGCAGATTATAAATGTTATATAAAGGTGCAAAAATAAATAAATTAATTAATAATATGTCGGGACTATATATATCTAATGCACTTATAACGGTGAAATTATATATATATATATATATATATATATATATATATATATATATACGTTATAAATTAATCGAGTACAGCAATATTGCGTTTTATGTGTCAATAGGTATTTAAGGAAAATTATAGATAATGAGTTTTGAGAATATTAAAAGTTGTTACGTATTATATTAATATTCGTAAAATCCATTTTACAATCACTTTTAATCGTGGACAATGTTTTTGAGCAGGTACTTGGATTTGGGTATGCATATAGACATTAGTCCGGACCTCGTATTCAGCAAGTTAGGATTATTTAATTTATTTTAATTTGGGGGATTATCGCGAAAGCTAGGCGATACAGTGGAACGGAAGACAGATGTAATGTATGTTCGTTGGAGAAGCTTATTATATTTATTATAATAAGCTTCTCCAACGATAATCCCTCAGTTACTGGATAGGTTCTTATGATTGCTTTTTAATTACAATTTTTTTTTTTTTAAAGCGTTGTTCAATTTTTGTATTTGATTTTACTCAGTGTCATTTTATGCTGGCAGAAACGCGATTTCCAGCAGTCTTCAATGGATCCAAAGTAATATTTCACATCATAATCTGATTCGATAGCAGCTCTGTATATAATGCCTTCTCTCATGCACTGACTGTTTAATGAGCAGGTTGCGCTTTTACGGCAATTGCACTGACTTTTAGTAGGGTTAGTTTTTAGTATTTTGTTTGAGAGTTTTTTTAATACATTGTTATGTTGGGATATGTGATTATCTATGTTTTTTGTACAGCTGTAGCTCACCTTAATGTTATTTCTGTGGAAAATCTTTTCCTGTGTGAGAGAATGACTGAAGTGATTATAAATTAAATTCAGGAAAATTCTTTATATTAATGCCTGAGAAGTAAGACTCGGAAGCCCCATTCTAAACAGTAAACAAAGGTAAAACTCCTATTACAAAGAAGTCGGGGCGTATGGGCCAGGCGATAGGCAGACTTATCCACTCCAATTGCGTTTGATTTTTTGGCAACGAATACCATCAATCGAGATGGGAGACTTATGAGGGACAATAGTTATTTAATTCGGATAAGCGAAATCCTCAACCTGCATATTTTGTCATACTGATGTGTTTATGCTGCTAATCGTACTTGAAAGACAACCACAAAAGTGAGTGGCCTCCATTTCAGTGTAAGAATACATTAGAAAAATATATTGGTAGATAGATAACAAAAGTCTAAAAAATATATAATTCATGGTCCAGATTGTCCAAATATTTCTTGAACCAATTCAATGGTGAACATTAGTAGGTCTGATAGAATATTCATAAGTCAATGTATTCTAAATGCATACTATATATTAAGAAGTAAAAACAAAAATTAAAGGCAATTTCCATACAATACCTTTTTGTCCACCGATGAAGAACAATTGTATATGTTTCTTTTCGACATAGTCACCCTGCACCGCAATGTCCGGCTGGTATCGATCAACGAGCTCCATCATCCCTTCTTGAAAGACGTTTTTTCGACATAGTCACCCTGCACCGCAATGACTTTCTGGTATCGTCTAACAAGCTCCATCATCCCTTCCTGAAAGAAGCTTTTCCTTTGTTCACGAAGTCACTTCTGTGCGGCTCACTTGTTTGGGCATGCAACGCGCATAAACATTACAGTGCTCTAGGTCATCGGGCACTGTGGTTTGTGGAGATCAATAGCTGATGCCCTCAACTGTCTCCACTTGTGCTAAAGGGATTCACCGGTCTTCCCTGAATAAGACATCCCACCTCTCGATGTGCTTTTCCGTGCGCGATGTTCATGTACGAACAGCATTTTCCGTTACACTTGTTCTATAAGGCATAAAGCGTCTTACGCATTCCGGTGATTCATGGTGCCTGCTAAATACTGCTCCTGCGACCGGCGATGAATTTCTGCAAGCGCGACTCCATCCGCCCACAGAAACAGTACTACATCGCGTTGTTCCTCGACGGTACAATCGCTGAGTAGAGAGTCCGTGCTCACTATCTCTCAACTTAACGATAGAATGCTACATGCGGCTATCTACCTGTCACTCCATGCGCATCCGTTATCGCCTCTCTGTGATATTAACCAGGTAATTTCAAAATTGCTTTTACTTTCTGATTTAACCTCGCATGTGGATTCCTTTTCTTGATGCGTTATACATCCTTAATTGATTTAAGACATATCGTAAGTTTTTAAAATAAGACCTATTAAATGCATATTGATCTTAATTAATCCGAATTCTTTGAAGCATCATTGTCGTTTTTATGTAAATATTAGGTGGGCGCATGTAATATCGCAGAGAAGCAAAATCGGATAAAGAAACGAGATTAAATTGCCGACCGTTGGTCATGCGTACGAATTCAAATCTTGTTAGAAAGGTGTTCATTCGTGATCTATACTTATCACTTAAATATTGTAGAATATACTTTTAAATGACTGGCGCCAACTGGAATAAAACAGTAAGATAATATGAAAGAAATATTGAATCATTGCAAAATTACGTGCACTATTTTCAGTATTTTTCATGTTCTAATCAGGTATGAAAATTTACAATAATGTAACATTTATAACAATCAAATATTCTTGGTGTATATATGGTTGTTTTTTAGTCAATATCCTCTTGATTGTAAATTCGTTTATAATTATGACATCACTAACCTTTCCGCAGTAAATTTAGCAATAAAACTTGTCGATAATATTTCATGAACAACGAAAAAAAAGAAGAGGAAACAAAAAAAACATTTACTTGTTTCTTTTATTAACACAAATTTGCGTAGTTAATATAATTCGCTAGAATGGATGTAATAACAAAACATATATAAAATGATCTTTCAAGATCTGTTGTAAATAGCGAGTTTAAAATCGTGTCTCTCCTTTTTCCTAGAATTGCTTCACTTTTCCTATCTTTAATTCGTAGCAGTATTGTATTGATATTATTGCATACCTTCTCAATATTTTTTGAAGAATGCATTTTTGTTGTTATTATTACATTTCGCCCGATGTCTAGGTAAACGTTCAGGGAATTTTAAACTAAACACTTAATTACATCTACGGGATTAGTTTTCGCATTCAGTTACTTATTATCTAAGAGATTAAGTCTTGTTCTTTATTTAGTACTATTAAGTGATTCTAAACTTCCCAAAGATTGAATACATAATTACTATATCAAATATTTCACGAGGGACACTTAACTTGTCTAAGCTATTTTTCCGTGAGACAATCCTGAATCTCGAACAGGGAACACTAAATCTTATGTTCTTATTACTGCCTGACTACTTCTGTCACTGCTGCACATTTATCATTTCACCCCAAGCAAGGAAATAAAGCCATTATGACGCAATATGTTACTGAGTGTTAGAAGAAATGAGAAAAAAGTAAGTAGAGAGGACAATAAAAGTACAGGAACTATGACGACGGAGGATAACGATTGACATTGCATTTACATTTTTGACGGTCAATGTTATCTGGGAAGTAAGAAGCCGGAAGAGTTCCACAAGCGAGAAGAAACGATAGAAGAAATTGTTAGCCTATATGTTCCGGTCACATCTAACCAATTCAAAATTAAAATGTTGAGACCTTGACGACAATCTAGTAACTGTTGCCTTGCTATATGTTACCTGGATTGAGATATAACTAATGATGGTCAGAGTGTACAACAACTGAAAATATTCCTACTGTAAATAATGTAAATAGTGATACCTCCACATTCCCAAAATTCAAACAGAACCTGTAGTAGAGTTTTGTTAAAACCGTGCTTTAATAGTGAGTTAAAGACTCATCTTTTCATAGTCCACAAAAGCTAAATAAAGTGATTTGTTTAATTCTGTTGTTTTTTCGACGAGTTGACGATTTGTTTGTAGATGGTCTACTGTTTAAAGAGACTTGTAAAAAAGCTACCTACTTGCGTGACTGGTTTTCGTCTAGGGTATATCTTAGTCTGCAAGGATTTCTGAGAATAATTACTACATGCTCAAAATAACGTGAAAGTTAACAAAGTCCGTACTATGTCGTTTTTTAAAGTAGGTGGACTATTCCTAGTTTGAATATTTTAAGGAATTTTATTTCCTCTATATAATGAGTAATTTGCTGTGGTATTCTTTAGTTCAGTTCCTCTTCGAAATTTTCAGATTGTCGGTTACTGTTCTCATTTCGACTGATGATCTTTGACATTTTACATTTTTAGTACAATCTATTTTAGTAACATCACTATTATATGGTTCTCATAGTAATCTTTTCTGGGACTTTGATAACTTGTTTCTGTGGATTTTGCAATTTAATTAATCTCTGTTTTTTATTTCTGTGTAGGTTATGGATCGGATATGTTCAAAGGTCTTCTTCTTTTGGATAGATTTTTTCCTATCTCATTTTTCTTAATCAGTATTTCAATATTTGCTCTATTCGTAATTACGACCAAGTGAGTGTCATTTTCTGTTGAACTGCATTCCAGTTTTGTCACCCGTACTATTTATTAATATATATCCCTAAAGTTTCATCAATTTTTTGTTGGCTTTAGATGTTTCAATTTTCCATGTTATCTATGCTGCCTCCTTAATTATCGTTTGCTGTCCATATCTTTAATTTACTGGTCTTATCTTCTACATTATATTTGTTATTCATGGAATCTGCACTTGATTTTTACATTAATTTCGATTATATTCCGTGATCTTATTAAGATATAATTTCTTTATGAGAATCATTTTATGCCTCTCAATTTTAAAGCAAAGCATGCCTCTCCAAGCAATATTTGTTTCGCCAAAAATTGCCATGTCAGTTTCATTTTGTTTGGACATTTCTTAGTCCATTTACGCCCTCTTGAAAAAAAAATCCCAAAACGATAAACTTCCCAAGTATTGAATACATAATAACTATGCCAACTATTTCACGAGGAACACTTAACGTATCTAAGCAGTTTTCCCTGGGACAACCCTGAATCTCGAACTGTGATAAGATTAAGACTCATGTTCTTATTACTGTCTGACTTCTGCTGTCACTGCTGCACTTTTATCATTTCACCCAAAGCAAGTCAATAAAGCCATTATGACGCAAGATGTTACTGAATGTTAGAAAAAAATGAGAAAAACCGCTATTATGTAGAACGGACAATAAAAGAACAGGAATTTATGAAAACGGAGGATAACGATTGACATTGCATTTACATTTTCGAAGATCAGTGTTTCCCGTTTAGGTTTCGCAATTGAAGTAATTTTTTCTGTGTAGGTTATGGATCGGATATGTCCAAAGGTCTTCCTCTTTCGGATAGTTGTTTTTCCTATCACATTTTTCGTAATCTGTATTTCAATTTTAGTAATTATGACCAAGTGTGTCTCATTTTCTGTTGAACTGCATTTCAGTTTTGTCACCTTTAGTATTTATTAATATATATCCCCACAGTTGCATCATAAATTTTGTATAGCTCTAAGAGTGTAACTAAAATTTCTTTTTAATCATTTGTTTCACTTTCGCAATTTTTGAACGATACCTATTTTTCGCTACTTCTGCATTTAATGTTTCAATTAATATGATATAATTTTTTCTCGATTTACCATGTGTCACCGTACACACCTGTGATATTCTCATACCAACCTTTGGAATGTTGTGTATATATATTTAGATTATTTATCGAGTCTATATTTTGCATAATCTAATTACTCGTCAAGCTAGAGTCTGATGTAATGTCAAAGCCTACTAAGTTGCTCGCATTTTTAATATCGCCTAAAGATTCTACTCCGGTAATTTTATTTTTCTCTTTTATATTATAATGAAATAATTGTCTACTTTCTGATGCAAGAGATTATCTCGTTTCGTGTGAATCTCGCTCACATCTCCCACGTGACATGTGATGTTGATTAGTGCCAAGATTAATTGGCCCTGACTTGCACTCTGCAGCTATACTTTGAACGTTATAGATATAGTTTATGTTTAACATCCAATCCCTTTTCATGATTAGACTATGGCTTCTTGTAGTTGCTGGCACAGGAGATGATGCAGTGACCCGAAAAAACTTCACATATATTTTTTATAATATTTTCACCTAATACAATGCTGAAGAACCACAAGACAAACGCTTCCTGAATAAATGGTGTGATATGAATTTAAGTGTAAGAAACAGAAAGTAAATATTATGATGATATGAAGGATAAGTAGTGATTGATCCTTGAATTGCATAGGTTAAGATTGTAGCGTCCGCGGAAGCATTCATACGGGGGTCTGTTCCACAAAGTCTCAGTTCTTGGATAAAAAACTCTCTGAATGAACACTCCTTCCTTACAATTGGAATTAAGTTGGTTCACAAGCGTAGACGTAGCATGGAGACTGTAAAGTTGGAACTTTTGGAATTAAAGTTTTTGGGCTTTTGGAAGTACGGTGGTAAATTAAGTCTAACCTTTCCCATGTCTGGTGATCTTGATGGACTAGCTATAATTGAACACAATCAGGGCCACATAAGAGCTTCATCATCCATTAGCGTACATTATAATCTCATATTGTTGAGTTGGGGCGTTGGTCTATTCGACTTTGTGAAGTATTGGCCTAGAGTACAAAGAAATCTGAAAATGTGACGACTTATAGGTGAGTTGTGCGACTGACAGTCCGTAGGAGAATGCAATAGACTTTGTTCCTGGCGACCCTGGTCGATACGCAAACTTAGCTTCGGGAAAAAACGGGAATTTAGAATTCTGACTTGTTTCTGGCGTCTATGCTAAAGAAAATGCTGATCGAATCTAAGTAACATGACAAAAACGAAGAAAACTTTTGATAAAGATGCTAGAATGAAAAAAGAGAATGTGGTTAAGAAGACAGGCTTTGACCGGCACGTTCTCCTGAATGGTGATTGTGTAGATTTGGAAACAGGGATGAAAAGAAGAAAACGCTTTGCACCATGGAGAATTTTGAGATTTCGCGATTCGTCTATTTGCTTGGGGACTGAATTGCTCTATCTGCCTAACCTGACTAATGATGAGGTATAATTTACTTAACATTAAACCTTGTTATTCGATATAACCGTTACCCCATATATATATATATATATATATATATATATATATATATATATATATATATATATATATATATATATTGAGTTTCCTCCTTTGAAAGACCTGCGGGCCAATCGAGGTAGTGGGTTACGTCATGAGGCAAATTATGCTTGTAGGAGTGGAGGAAATCGATTAGCACTATCCTTGAACAGGTTAAGATTGCAGTGATGGTGAAAACACCAGCTAGTGAGTCGCTTACACTGAGCAGTGGTTCGCGTGATGAAGCTGTTTGATTGGAATTTACATCTCACCGATGGAATACGGAGGGAATGTGCATTTGCTACTATGTAAGTGACATGGCAATTCCTTGCCGTAATGGTTTGAATTGGCGGGACCAGACAATGGAATATGTCTGATCACTTTTTGTGGAAATAATGATAGAACATTGAGAGGCTTGCTATATCTCGCCTGTGTGAGAGAGAGGTTGGAGGGTGGAGAATAATTCGTCACCCACAAGGGATCGGAGACGCGTTTGTCAACAGTAAAACATTTTTGGCCTGATATGACTTATAAAGTTAGAGGATAGAAGAAGGAGTCAGGTACTTACTAGAGCGGTCTAGTGGGCCGACCATTTTACCTGCATCCTTATCAATGGATACTATGTACGAGTTCCACTAGAAGTCAGGTGCGAGTTTGAGGCCCAATAGTCTTACAAAGCACGCTGATAAATAGTCAGCTTTTGATCGAGTCACTGTGAAACTAATATTTGTATGGTGTGATTTGCTAAAACGAAAATTTCATACGATTAACAAGCGATTTCAAGCCCAGTATATATTTGGCTATCACCCCACTCAGTCTCTTTATGAAAGAAAAGAAAGAGAGAAAAGTTTACGTACTGAGTGTCAAGTGAAAAAAACCAACGCAAAGACAAATACGATATTCTACACGTACGCATGTACGTACATACACGTAAACGGGTGCATGGGTGCACACACGCACACATACACTATGAAACAATGCATCAATGAAATGTGCATATAAAAAAAAATCGAGAAGTATAATCACTCAATTGCTGATACACTCTGACGAGTAGTGGGAGTGATTTCCGGATGATTCATCTACGAAACTCTGGAGTCGGGATGCCGAAGGTAACATCAATCAGCTAAGTGACCAATCTTTTACTTCATTAATTAATTCTATCTATCTATCTATCTATCTATCTATCTATCTATCTATCTATCTATTTATCTATCTATCTATCCAAATGCAATGAGGACGAAAAGAATATAAATTCAAACGTCCATAACATTAATTTAAAAGAGGGTCCAATACAAAAGTAGAGCAATAGTTATTTATTATAAGTTATTACATACGAACAAACAAGTAATCACTACAAAGATGCCTAATATAAGGATGAACAAAGGCATCTAAACAAATATGCATCTTTGTAATGATTACATGTTTGTTCGTATGTAATAACTTATAATATATATATATATATATATATATATATATATATATATATATATATATATATATATATATATATATATGCAGAAATATAGTCTTAAAGTGTGCTATATTTATGGGATAAAGTGCTCAATATCAGAGATAGAGCGTGTGTAAATATAAAAGTGGACATGGAAGTCAGCACTTAGAGGCGACAGTCTGTTTCATGCTAGTGCAATCGTCAGGCGACTAGTGCTATTTTTCTCGGCTATTTATATAAGGGTCAGTGGTGCATTATGGGTAGTTTATTTTGGCGGTTACTTTTACCGGAAGTCGCTTATTTGTTTATTTATTTATGTCAAATTATTTTGCTTGTTTTTTGTTTGTTTTTTATTTTTATTTTTATTTTTTATCTTATATATTTATTTATTTATGATCTTTTATTTTGATCGGTGTTTTTGGTTAACGTAGTAAAATTTGTTTATATAGCTTATTGTTGGTAGTCTATAATGGCCGTCATTTACCGGAAGTCGCTTGTTCGCTTATTTATTTGGGTCAAATTGTTTTGCTTGTTTTTATTTATTTTCATTTTTATTTTTTATCTTATATATTTGTTTATTTGTCATTGATTAAATCTGTTTGTTGAATTTTGGGGTGTGATGTTGTGCAGTTTTTTCTGACTATTATTTAGGTGGGAACAGTTTTTAATTTATCTATTTAGGTTGGTTATCTTTATTTGTTTTTTTTTTGTTTTGTTTTTTTTAAACGGCTAGTTTATCGTAATCGGTTGTTAGTTTATTTATATATTTGGATGTATTTAGATCGATTTATTATACTTGTTGTTATTTATTTGTTACACTATATATTTTTGGCTTTCGGTTTTTAAGTAACGTAGTATATTATCTTTTATTAATGTTTTTTATTATTATTTTTATTTGTATAACAGTTATAACTTTCGTCCGTTCTTTTGTTTTGATTTTATTTCGTATATTCTAACGGGTGTGGTTTTGCGATTTGTTTGGAGTAATTTATTTTGCTTATTTTATTGTTGTTTGTTTATATATTTATTTATTTTTCTATTTTAAGTTACGTATATATATATATATATATATATATATATATATATATATATATATATACAGAGAGATAGATAGATACATAGATAGAATTAGAGTGAAAGTGAAAAGGAAGATAGGAATTGCTGATTTACATTAAAATCACTATCGAAAATGGAGTGTCGATATTTACAGTCAGTGTGTATATATTTATCAACATTGCACAGTAACTGTCTGTTTCAGCTTCAATGCGATCTTCAAACCGAACCAGTCTTAGCCTGAAGACCGCACTGAGACGAAACTGAAAGCCATCATGCATTATTAATTTCTACGCCGATATTTTCTTTCTTTCATTTCGATACATGAACACATACATATGTGCGGATGATTAAATTGAAGGTTGATCAGATAAAAAACAATATTTATCAAATTTTATCAGTTAATGCGACAAGCTTACTATCATAGCGCGATACATTAATAGTTTAATTTTGCCAAAAAATGATTGTAATCATAATACATCCTCAAGTGATTCTGTGTATTGAAACACAGGAAATTAAGGTATATTATTTAAATCTCTATATACAATCTCACGAATTCATTTATGTTCGTTATAGTCGTATTTCATCTACTTATCCTGAAGTTACTACCGTTACTGGAGATAATATAGAGCATTATAGTACAGCCACTTAACAAAAGTCTACGTAAGACAATGCAGATCAAGGTTTCAATTTTAAATGTCCTTAAACACCAACGGAAATATCAGCTAAAGGTCATATAATCTTGGGAATACCAAATATATTCGACGCCCTTCTTGTATTATTGTGAACATTATATCTTATGCATCTGTAACTATTCATTTCCGAACATTGCTATTGGGGAGCCTTTTCACAACGACTAAAAATAATTGTTCCTCATGATTATATTTTAGACCAAAAGAAGCCAGCGTATCCTAAACTTCTCTCTTTTAATTTCCATTCTCTAAGACACGTACAAGAGAACGCGTGGCAACTGGTGGCACAGCTAACATTGTAATGTGGACAAGAAATGAGAAAAAAAGCGAAAGTAAAACTTGAAAGGGAAGCGAAAGCAAATAATGGCTGGACAGTGAAAATAATCGGAAATTTAGATCGGATGCAGCTACCTTACTGGTTCATTAGAGGTCAAAACGTGCCGCAATCGAAGAGTGCTTTTCTCGGACGGAAACTGACTACTGCGTGTGATAGCGCTGAACACATGCCCGCCGGAGCATTGATGCGGTCAGTCTAAGCTTCCCCACACCCCGCTCTCTATGATTACCAACTGAAGAAATCGCTGTTTACAACGAGGCCCTTGTGTAGGCGCCCTTTATTGTCGGTGAATGCGAGTAGCAATTTTGTAGCGATCGAAGTCAGACTTAGTTATTGCGCAGTAAAATGGTAAACACGAAGCATGGACGGCTTGGTTGGCCAGTTTGTGATTAGGGCAGAAGTTGGGTTAGGGTTTATTTATTCAGAGGGTCGTTTGAAAGGAAGGAATCTGTCTCAAATTGAGTCTGAGTTCCAATGGAAATTAAAGAATAGGAGAAATATTGTGTAGGCGTGTAATGATGTGTATGTTAATGAAAAGAAACGCTAAAAGATATCGGTAAAGTAGACGAATGTGAATGTGAACACACAATTAAATGAAGGAAAAAGATAATGAAGGTGAGTATAAAATATAGAATAAAAAAAAGAAAATAATTGAAGATAACATAACCAAACAAGTACAAAAATTTAAATATCTGGGAAATTATTTAACAGAGAACGGTAAGTGCGGCACAGAAATCCGAAGTCGATATCGGAGAGCGAAATATTTCTTCCAAAAAAATGTGCAAAGTATTAAGAAATAAGAAATTTTCGTTAAAGAATAAGAAAGCGGTATTAAACTGTGATGTAATATTGTTCTTTCTATATGGCAATGAATGCAAGGCAATCTACTCACAGATTAAAAAGAAACTTGACAGAACAGAAATGTGGCTCTACAGAAGGCTGCTAGGGATACCATGAACTGACAATTTGAGCCACGACAAAGTTTTAGGGAAAATGTAACTGAAAAAGACACTTATACATAACATCTGAAATAGTTGAAATTTCTGGGGCACATAAAAAGAAGGCTTGAAAAATTTGACACACACAGGATATTATTAAAAGTAAGAAACATAACCTATATACGGAGCTTGTGATTTGGTTTAGGAGAGATAGCAAAGAGACAACTTTTCTCTACAAATACAAAAGAGAGATAATTATGGAAATCCATGATCGCCAACGCCCTGAAAGGAGGGGTTACATAAAAAGAAGTAAGAACAAGCCCTTCAACGAAATTAAGTAAATACACATTCAATTTAAAGACAATTAAGACTGATGAAAATATTTTCAAATGGAAAGAATAGTTAACAAAATCAATAAGTAAAAGCAGTGTATAAAATATCAAGACGCACACATTATTTCTAAGCGTAACTTAGATGTGGCACAAGGCAGAAAATGTGGGGCACCCAATGAGGATCGACCTTACTATTAATTTTTTTAGTGAGACAATTTTGTTACCGATTACATCGAGGTGCCCCAAGACTCCAATATTAACATGTACGATAATAGTATAATAACGATATAAGACGTCATTATGCAACTCGCAGATTGTTCATCATATTGATAATAGATATATCTAATCTATTACATTAATATATTATTATGTCTTATAAGAAATATATAATCTAAAAATGGGAAAACATTTATTAATGGCAACCAGTTAGAAATTACAAAATGTTGAAAACATGTAACAGAAAAATAAAAAATAGAAAGAGAGAGCTTAATCAAGAGCAAGTAAAATCTAGCTTTACAAATATCACTAAAAACACTGAGAACAATTGGAGTGATATAAATGTAGAGAAGTGGGTTGAATAGCAAGAACATTCGTTGAAGATAGCTCTGCGAATGCAAACAACGAGAAAAGACGAAGGATATTACGCCTATTAATCAAAAACATGAAAGCAAATATAGTAAATATATGAAAGAAAAATATATACTTTTACGTTTCATCGTCTACCGGCATTCTCTCAGGCACCAAGGCTGCATCACAGGCTGAATAAACGGCGGATATAAAGTATTCTTTTACACGATTTATTTAAGTAGGGACACGCTAATAGTGGCATTATTTCTGGGTGGAAGTGAAACCGAGAGTGAGAGAGAGATAACGGACTGTAGCAGGTTGACCAGCGAGTTGCCCTCTCAACGGTTATAATCTATAAACCGCTGAAGCCACTGCGCGGCAATGAATTTGAATGCTGAGAGGTCTTCATTCTTCTATTGCTGCTAGCGTACTGACAGGCTTTGCGCATTTTGGGTCTTATATTAAAAGTTAAACACAGACTATTAGCCCATTAGGTTCAAATCTACCCCAGTCATTTCACATCATCAAAGATCTTGCCAGTATGATAGAGCTTGGCATTTTTGTCTTTTTTTAAAAAGCTTTTCACCCCTGGCAAGGTTGGAAGCCACTAGCACGCAAGGGGTTACAGAAGGTTTGGAGGAAGAGCAGATAGGAGTGGTAAAGGAGAGGATGTGGAGAAAGATAGTGGATCGATCAAGGCAAGGGGGTTACAGAAGATTTGGAGCGAGAGCAGATAGGAATGAAATGTGAAAGGATGTGGAGAAGGGAAGTGGATAGATCAAGGCAACTGGAGATGTCGATTGACGTTACATTTAAATAGTTGGAGATTATATTTGTAAACAGGAGTAAGGAAGGGAGTTCCACAGGCGAGATGTCCGAGACATGAAGCTATTGGAGTAGTAGAGACGTCTACATCTAACAGTTTCAACGGTGAAAGGGTGGGACGGGATGCCAGCCTCGTATGACGCTTAAATTCATGAAGCCTGGGAACCAGCGAAAGCAGCCCATCGGAACAATTACCGTGAAAGTATTTGTAAAAACGACAGAGCGAGGCAACGGCGCGTCTGTGAGAGAGCAACTGCAGACGAGATGACAGATCAGGACCAATTATATTGCATATCCGTCTCTGGATCTTATCAAGAACCCTGAGGCAAACAGCAGAGGCCGCAGACCATATATGGCAGCAATACTCCATGCAAGGGCGAATGGTTGATTTATTGATTTGGAGGATCGATTCCGGGAAGAAAAATTTCCTGGCTCGGCACAGGGAGCCAACTTTCCTTGCGGTGGATGAAGCAATTGACTCAATGTATTTGTTCCATCTCAGGTCCGCGGACAGCGTGAGACCGAGCAGCCGCAGAGAGGAGCCCTCGAGAAGTTGTTCTTCAGACATTCTAATGGGATGCAGGGATGGATCCCTGTGGTGGTTAATAGAGAGCAGGTTTGTTTTAGAGGCGTTAACGTTAACGTTAACCAACCAATTCTTACCCCAGTTCACAACCGATTGTAGGTCCTTTTCGAGTTGAACTGCCAGGTTAAATTTGTCAACATCACTAGATTTGTTTTTGAGGCAGGAGTAAATTGTGGTGTCATCCGCGTAGATGCCAACTTGGGAATCTATGGCGTCAGGAAGATCATTTATAAATATGAGGAACAGAGTAGGGCCTAGGATGGAGCCTTGGGGAACACCTGCGATTGTGGGATAGGAGCTGGAGATGAATCCATTGAGAACGACCTTCAATTCACGGTTTGACAGGAATGATTGTATTAGGTCAAACAATCGACCTGTAATACCATAACCCTGAAGCTTGTGAAGAAGGCCGGCATGCCAAACCCTATTAAACGCTTTGGAGATGTCTAGGGCCACGGCACGAGCTTCACCGTTATTATGAATAGCTTCGTAGACAAATTCAGTGATGGCCGTAAGCACATCGGCAGTAGATCGGGCAAAGCGGAAAGCATACTGCTTGTCTGAGAGCAGATCATGGGATATAAGGTGATTAATCACTTCGGTGTTGATAAGGGCTTCGAAGACTTTGCCGAAGAGGGTTAGGAGACTGATAGGACGGTAATTAGAAGGGTCGGAGTGGTCACCAGAGTTCTTAAAGACAGGAACAATGGATGAGGACTTCCAGCAGTCAGGAAAACAAGACTCCTTGAGGCAGTAGTTGTATAATTTAGAGGGGGCAGGCGCCAGTTCAGGCGCGCATTTCTTCAGGACAATGGCTGGTATCCCATTACCACCAGTAGCCTTGTGGTGATCTAAGTTAGAGATAATGCCCAATACCAATTACGGGAATATGTGCAATCCGCCCAAAAGGGCCTCAGTTCTGGGATGGAAATAGGGCATGGGTACCCCGGAAGAGTCAAACGTTGAATTGGAAGAAAACTTCCGAGCAAAGCATTCAGCCTTGTCGGCAGAGGTGGTCAGGACCTCAAACTGATTGAACAGGGGAGGAATGGAGGGTTTGCTATTGTTCAGAACGCTCTTGCAGAGGCGCCAATAATTCCCTGGAGCTGAATTTTCGAGATGCAATACGTTCCTTCATCCGAGCAGCAAATAGTGACTTAGCTTCGTTGAGGACACGCTTACACTCGTTACGGGCAGAGGCAAATAGGCGTCTATTGCAGTCAGACATATCGCTACGAAATAGCTGGAAGAAGTGGTTCCTATGGGCAATGGCGGCTGAGCAAGCAGCTGAGAACCAAGGGGAGGAGCGGAGGTTTGACCTTAAATTTCCTTGAGGGGATGAAAGCGTCAATTCCAGCTTTAACACAGGAAGAGACCTCTGAAGCACATTCTTGAACGGGGAGCTTAAATACAGCATCCCAGGGGACATCGCGGAGGAAATCACGGAACGAGTCCCAGTCAGCTCGTTGGTAGCAGAATGAGGTTCTGGTGGTAGGAGGCTCCTTGTAGTGGGTGGGGTTGAAGGAGATACTAACAGACACTACAGCATGATCGGAGTTACCGAGAGGACAGAGCTGCGTGGCACTACAAGACTCAGAGATGGAGGTAAAACACAGGTCGAGGAGAGAGGCCTTACCTCTCGGTTGTAAGCAAAACGCGTGGGGAAATCAATTATCTGTGTGAGGGATTGAGAGACTGAAAAGTTGAGAGTATGAATGCCTGCGAGGTCGGTAGTAGCATTCTTAAGCCACTTGTTGTGATGGGCGTTAAAATCGCCAAAAACAAATATGTGAGCGAAAGGATGGAGTGAGAGAGCCTTGTCTATGCTGTCAGAAATGACATCGAGTATTCCACAGTCCTGAGAGGATGGAGAGCGATGGAGGAAGAAGAGATAGCTTACAGCATTGGGAAGAGATAGCCGGAGACACAAGTACGAATGGTCCGGCGATTCAAGAGAGCACTCTCTAGCCAGAGGGGGATGGTCCTTGACGTGGACACCAAGCCCATGCATGTGGGTTAGAGAGTCTTTTCTGAGGAGAGGAAGGTAGCCAGGGATCGAGAGATCAGAGGAAGGGAGAGAGGAGTCAAGATTGGTCTCACACAGGGCCAGTATATCCGGGCCCTTTGCAACGAGGAAAGATTCCACAATGCAGAAATTGGTTCTAATGCCATGGAGAACGAAATGTTTAAAGGTTTAGGTGATTTTTGGAGGGCTGGATTAGGTTTGTATTTACGGTCTTTGCAAGTCATGTGAATCATGTGAAATTAGTGTTAGAAGAAGAGAAGGCCTGAGTGAAAGGAAGCCGACGGTTATCACCCATGACGTGGGCAGAGAGAGTTTGGCACAGCCTGAATCATAATGTGGCCTCAGGGTTGCCTACCGGTGATGACTGCAAGGACACCTATCCATGCGCGACATGGCACTACAGACACCTCGATATTATACAACTGTTGATCAGAGCGGCCGCTCAAGACGCTACGCAAGAGTTAGGGCTTTTAACTACCAGTCGGAAACAGCAACCAGGGAACTGTCAACCGTGTACCCTCAGAATGAACAAGCAATGCCACAGACTGTACACACCACGGGAGAAACACAGCAGCACCAGTACGGAGGCTAGAGAGAGACAGTGAGAGAGAGAGAGAGAGAGAGAGAGAGATCCGGGAACCCCTTCCTAAACACGAAACAAGGTTTGAGCCTCTAATCGTGTCCAGTAGAGGGGGGAGAAGTGTAGACCGGACGGTAGGAAAGCCTACCTACTCCTATTACATATAACATATACAATGACGACAACAAGAACAAAAGCAATAGAGGCGGATGTAGTTAGGATAGTCGCAGGGCTGACACTAGTTGAGACTACTGTGGGATAGGAATGACATTGTTTGTATTGTACACATTCCCAATAGTAAGTTTTAACTTAGTTAAAATCACACTGACCTATATTAAAAAAATAAAAAAATAAATAAAAATATGGTTAGCAACCTCTGTGAATAGAACGAGGGTTAAGAAAAAAAAGTTAGGTTAGAATAGTTAGTTCTAAAATAAGATATGTTAGGGGGTCCAAACAGAGCCTACGTATTCTATATCAGTATGTAAGATTGGTGAAGGATTGCATGAAACATAATTTCTCAAAATATTTAGTGATGTATGACGGCTTCCATAAGATTGGTTCACTACATGAGAATTGTCAAATCACATACACACACACACAGATACACACACAAACACGCACACACACATATATATAAATGTATATGTGTATGTCAATGTGTGTGTAATTTTTTTGAGATAGACTATCTCTGTAAAATGACAATATGAATAAAAACAAAAGGAAAATTTAACTTAACCGATGCGCTTCATCCTCTGAGGGATTTTATCAAATGCAAGGGTTTTATTTTCTATCAAGAAATTATAGAGAAGAGCTAAAATGCTGCTAGTTTTTTTCTAAATTTTAAATTTAAGAAACGTTAATAAATATTCACCAGGTTAGCCAAGCAGACTAGGTAAATTATGGAGGACGTTAATGACATAATTTAATGTCTAAGAAATGAATGTAGGTAATTATACTGCTCAGAAAATTTCTCGAATAATTTAAATATTGTAAATCACTAGTAACTACTGTTAACATATGTCGGTTTCACATTTTTTATTTTGTGGATGAAACATTGGCCGTATTGGAGTCACTTCCACATGTAATTCTCCTATCCTGACGAATTTATGATGGCTATAGCCTACAGATGTAAGTGAATACATACGTAAACAATCAAAACTTCCATCTCCCTTTAGCCCCAAGCCAGGTGTAAGAAAGAGAAAGACATTAAACGTGTTCGGAACAGAAAATAGAACGTGCATAAAATCAAAAGTGGAGGGTTGAAATTAATTATAGAATACTCATTTTAACCGGATATATTGGTCACTATGGTTACACTATACTTCATCATTTGCACGTTCAAAAAAAAAAATCACTCACGTCCACCAAGTCATTTTAGCTATGACGATACTCATTTATTTCGTGTTATTTGAAACAAAAATACTTTTAGTGTTAGTTTGAGTTAACATTCAAAACAATTTAGATAGGGGAACAGTTTTTCACAGAAATTTAGGTCGATGGACTTCTACCTTGTTTGCTTCTTGTTCATGGTTTCTCCCGCGAGAAAAATGCACCTAAAAAGAAAATAGCTATAAACAAGAGACGTTTATCGACTTGCTAGATTTTTAGCATTTTCATAGTTATCTTTTTTCGCTTCTTTCTTTCCAAATTCGTCCCTTATTTTATATTCATTTTCTTTATTTTGCTTTGATTGTTACTCATCTTTTTTGCTTCCAATCTTTCTATTCTTACATCTCTTCTTCACAAGACCGTTTAAATCTCCTGCGTTGTTTTCATTCTTTCATTCTGCCATCTTTGTTTGTTTTTCTAGATTTTTACATTTCAAATTCTTAGTTCATTTGTTTATCTCTGCCCATTTTCCTGTTTACTCCACTTTTCTTCCAAATCAATCGAGATTCAACCATTTGAACCTAAAATCGAAAAATCTGTAAAAAAAAAAAAAGAAATCAACTGGGTTACCATAAATTGATAACGGTTCTAGAAATACAGTATTTTAAAAATATTTCGCATACCATCAAAATATTCTGCCAGATTATTGTTTCTCTTCCTTGCTGGATTTGATTTAAGTGAATAAGTCGCTAGAGAGATTTTAATCCTACAACTGCGTATCAATAGAATAAGTCGATTTCAGTTTAAAGGCTGTTCTCCAAAAAAAAAAAAAAATTTTTAAGTGGAGTACATGACCCAATATTTACAGAAAAAAGTAACTTGGTACTCTGTTGACAGGCAGCAACAATCTGACTAATATAAGGAGATAGTTTGATAGTTTCGTGTTCTTCTTTCATGTCCCAAAGTAGATTTAAATAAAAGGGAAAGCAAAGGGACTCATATTTATAAATAAGATAGAGACAGTTGGACTTTCTGGGACACATAATGAGGAAAGTAGACATGGAAAATTTGGCACTCAATCGATACATTGATTGAAAGACTGGCGTAGGGAAACGGCGAGTAACCCATTTAACGAGAATGACAGAACAAAGACTGGGAAGGATATTCAAAAGGCAATAATTGCGAAGAGCTAAAAACGACAGGATGTTGCGATACTTCTCGCCTTGAAACATTTTTGATGATGTTTCACCGAAATATGATACTGTGTATTTTGTACAATTTATTTCGTTACTTTCTGTTATTATTGCTGCTATTTAGTGCTGACACATTCATTGTTATGAAGGTAATGATAATACATTTTAAATCAAGATTGAATGAGTTGCTTTCAATGGTGGCTTTTATGGAGTCAGTGTCTAGATTTACGATGGTTATTAAGATTAATACTATTTACTTCTATGAATTTCGTAGGCTTTCTGTTTAATTTTATCCAGGAAGTAATTCGGCTACTGGGATATTTTAAAAGTGTTTTCAATGTGTTCTTCCTGATTGTGTTGGAATTACGACCTTCCGATTCTAAATTCGTATTTAGAAAACATTAATATTGAGTATACATCCCGTCAGTTTCGGGTAACTTTGGAGACTACTAGGTTGACAAGCTAATAACGGCTTCAGATGCTTGATCATATACCTTTCTGTCTCTTCAACACCCACTGATCCAGCCTGTAGTTTATACTGTAATTATGTTGAGCGTACCTTAGTTACAGATTCTCTCTGGTTATGGCAATCTTTGCACAGTTATACTTGGATGAAAGATTTTTAAATTAAGCATGCATGTAATAATGCTTAATATATTTATATAGTTACATGTAGGAAAAAAATAAATATCTGCTTAAATACGTTGATCTAGATTCATTTTTAGTAATCCCCTTTTATGCTTAATATAAAAAAATAATATTCACGGCTCTAGAATAATTTTTACACACACACACACACACACACACACACACACACATATATATATATATATATATACATACACAAATCCTGTTTATTTTAAATGCCAAATGTAATATTTAAAATAAAATCCCAGTAATAATCCTATGCAGTAAATGCAACTACCATAAAAAAAAACGTGACCTGCGCATTAAATGGCAAGTTTATGACTGAAGGTATAATCTACAGAGCTAGGATCAGTTAAGATGATGATATGAAATATTACTTTGGGTCCACCGAGAATAGAAGGAAATCACGTTTTTACCATCACAAAATGACACTGACCAATATCAATTACAAAAACTGCACAACACTTTCAAGGCATGTTTGGCGATTAAACACAACCATAAGAGCAAAACCATTAGCTGGGAGATAATCACGAAATCCAAACCATACAATGAAAAGGGAGACAGACGTAACTTGTATTTGTTGGAGAAGCTTATATTAAAACACTTAAATAACCCTACCTTGCTGAACACGAGAACAGAACTGATATCTACATGGATCCATAAGATCAAGCATCTTTTCAAACACATTGACCCCGATTAAGAGTGAATACTTATTAAGAATAATAATATAATATGCAATAACTATTAATTTTCTTAGAACCCATCACTAATATCTTTCCTTATATATCTATACACATATATCAGTCAATATTACTGTAAGCGATTAATTCATAACGTGTGTATATGTATTTCAGCTATGTAAGTATAAGGCTTAGTTCCAAACACAATAGATAAAAAGTCCCGACCTATTATTATATTTACACCACAAATACTAGTGTAATTTAATTGTTATAACTAGGGTATTTAATGCGAAAAAAGTGTTACCACCTTAATACCTAACTTGTTTACTTATTTCAGATTTAAATATTTTAGTTTTCTGAGTTATTTTTTACTTCTTCGTCTTTCGACCTTATATATTTGAACGATATAAACTATAAATCAGTAATTGTAATATTTTAGGCAACAATAATTAAATAAACAAGTCGTAACACCGAATTTTAAATCAACACCAGGAGAACGTGAACTCTATAACGGTCAGTATATACTCAGTAACTGAAGATTGCAAAACTGCACGAAACTCCGTGTCGTGCTACCGACGTTGGATATTATGTATATTAACTAATATATATATATATATATATATATATATATATATATATATATATATATATATATATATATATATATATATATACATATACACTGGCGAAAATAATTTTAAGACTGATGATTAAATTCTGCATAAAGCATACACAATAAAACTAATTTATATTATTTTATTAGAAACATATTCTGAAATCAATAAAACTTTAACCATCGGTCTTAAACTTATTTTCGCCACGGTATATGTGTTTTATAATGAAAACCACACTACCAAAATGTTTGGCTGACAGTGGTGAAAAGTTACATTCAGTAGAAGAGTAGGACAAGTGACATTGGGGTGGAGGCGATGGCATAGCTTCGCCCAACTTCTGGTTAACACTCAACTCGGTCTTTTGAACAGGAGTAGCGCTTTATCCTTTGTTTCCTGTTTAAGATTGGGTTTCCAGTTCCTTCTAAAATCTTCCACTCACAGTTCCCACTTGCATCTTAGTGGTATTGTCGCCTTGATTGAGGTGAGTTGATTAAAAAAATGATAAACATAAACTGATATGAAATATCCCTTAAGCATGGAAACTGGAAAGCGAATATTCTATCTCCAATGATTAAGCAAATGATACGTTCAAAATCCAGCGAAAATTATCGAGTACAGTGTGATATATATGAAGAACAACGCGCTGGAATGTTGTGAGTATAACAACTAAGAAAAGCATGCTCGTCTTAATAAAAATGTTCTAGCAATGTATAATAATTTGCATGTAAAAAGAAAAATCTAATATAAAAATACCACACAGCAAATATTATTGACAAACCCATATATCAATGACTGAATTTCACCTGTTATAGTTTTCATATAAATTTATCCTGAAACGTCAACAGTATGTGATTAATATCAATTTTTCTCCGCCCCGCAATTCCTTTTTCAGAGACGAGACGCTCTGTCGCGATTTGCATAGAATTACAGATGTACCCCATTCCTTTGTTCCACCAGTTCTAACCTTCACGGCTAAGACTAGCCTGGCTACCGAAATTGCAACGAACTGCAGTCATTCCCTCCGTGTTACATTGTTGAGATGAAGCTGCATTGAAGCAGCTTCCCCACACAAACTGCTTGGTCGAACCGTGTCCAACAAGGATTTCTCTCGATGAACATAAACACATATTCGTATAAACTGTGTATCATACACTGTAACCTTCTACCTTGAGTGCTTCTTGGGTCTTGCACATAGTGAACATCATTGAAAAAATTTAAACATTAACTGAAATAGTAAAATTTAAAATAATATATTTCATTTTTCTTGGAAAGTGGTGTTAAAGGGAAATAGCTGATACTGAGATATTTGGAAGTGGCGTGGCACGTAGAACTAGAACTATCTATCCCGGTGAACGAAATAATGGGTTCGGTTCAAAATTCCAATCACCTGAAGAAAGCCGGAGCGTACAATAGCCGAAACGACGTGCATATACCAACAAAGATGAGGACAACACTCTGAACGATGTAGATAGTGTAATAATCATTGTTCATATTGCTTCTTCAGTCACATCCTCGCCCTCTTCTCTTCTTTCTCTCTCTCTCTCTCCCTATATATATATATATATTGTCGGACAATGTCCAATTCTAAAATATATATATATATATATATATATATATATATATATATATATATATATGTGTGTGTGTGTGTGTGTGTGCACGTGTGTATTCGTGTGTGTGTGTGCACGTGTGTATTCGTGTGTGTGCACGTGTGTATTCGTGTGTGTGTGTATGTGTGTGCGTGTGTATACCTGTAAGTGCGCGCTGCCGAGATGTATGGGTCAAAATAAGAATCTTCGTGTCGTCTTCAGCAGTGTGTGACACAGAATTAGCTTTCACTCCGATGGCTCCCACACAAGTAAGGCCAGTTTTCTCACTTAAGCTGACACGAATCCTATGCACTTAACTTCGACAGGCCGTGTCTGTTGTTCACTCGTACCAGACCGTTACTAATAGACTTATACATTCATAAAATCAGTGTATAAACGAAGACATCCTCAATTATGGATATTTTCTATCTTACTTTCTAAATTCTGATTTGTTCATATAATTACCAGAAAACCCAGCAAAGCTTCGAAGACTTCAGGCGATTTCTAATCACTTGTACACCTTCTTGTCTGTTTATAATCGAACATGACTGCGTATGTATGCTCGTACATTTGTAAAGTGTGATGGGCCCCATAGTCAGAGAGAGGGGATTTTCGACGTTGGGAGAAAATAATAAGTAGGCAAAATCTCCAAATAAATACATTGTTTGCATCGTTTTATAAGTAGATATTGGGGAAAAATGATAACACGATTTACTGAAAAATAGATAACTCGTCAATAATGTTAATGATTTGAAATATTTTTACTGTAATACGTGTGTTTGAAAAGATTTTATTCAGTGTTGTGGTAAATAAAAATCCAATCTTACAAACAAGTAAATATCAATTCGTATTTTATCAACAAAACTATTTACTTCTATTTGGATAACTTTACAGCCATGTAAAAGCAATATGACGAGACAGCTTCAAAATTCACCAACAATGCTTCGCATACATCAGGACTACTAAACAAGAAATTATCTTATATATGCAGTGTATGCCCATGAAATGAGCTTATTATACCAGAACAATTCTTTCAGAAAAAAACATCTAGGCGCACACTTTTCCTTGGCTATACGTACAAATAATTATACGCCTTCGCCTTTTTTGAATGACATCAAGCCAAATCAAAAAGGAAAATAAAATAATTCCCCTTACATTTTATAAGAATAAAGCAGACGACACGTTTGAACTTGGCAGGTGAGTTTTTGAAGTGTGTATTTACTGTGAGCTTTGCATGTGTGGCCATCACTACCAGGCTCTCGTAAGAGGTTATGAGAGCTGCAGAACTTTTATGGACTCCCATCCTTCTCTGCTTTCACTTCTCGGCAAATGTACACAAAGGGAGAATTAATTAAATTTTATATCCGTACAAATGCTAGGATTTAAGCGGCAGCAATCTGACGCGTTCTCATAAACTTACTCATCAGGCTACTGAGGTTAGCAGATGATAGGTTTCACTTTCATTGCTACACTCCTTCAAATGATGAAGATATAAAAAACGTGGTTAAAGTAAAAATAGGGGAGCTATGAAAAGACGTGACGTTAAAAAATATATAGGAAAAAAGATGATTAAAAGGAGAATAACAAGTTGAATTGGAGAAGAGATAGAAAAGAACGACAATTAATAGAAAAGAGCAAAGAAACGAGACGTAGATGAGCAATGACCGAAGGAAATAGAAAGAGAGAGAGAGAGAGAGAGAGAGAGGGGGGGAGATGAACAGGAAGGAAAGAAAATGAAAAAAGAATAAGTATAAGAACAAATAAAAGTTATTGAAGCAGCGAAAGGAGACGTACGTGAACGTGGACTCTAATATAGATATAAACTAATATATATACATATATATATATATATATATATATATATATATATATATATATATATAAATATATATATATATATATATATATATATATATATATATATATATATATATAGAGAGAGAGAGAGAGAGAGAGAGAGAGAGAGATAGAGAGAGAGAGAGAGACGCAATATCAAATCAATATTCTGAACCGAAATAACGAAGACGACGCATGAGAATAAGTAATGTTGCCTTCGAAAAGCTACGCGGCATATTAAGAAACACGAAAAATTCGTTACAAACATAGAAACTAGTGCTAAATGTCTGTGTAATATCAGTCCTCCTATTTGGGACTAAATGCTGAACAGTTTTTTCACGGATGAAGAGAGTACTTAGGTGAAGAGACATTTGAATCTACAAAAGGATGCTGAGAATACCATGGACAGAACATATGTGCAACAAGTAAATTTGAAAAAAAATGGAAAAAAAAACAAACAAACAAAACATTTATACTTCAAGTCTCCAATCGGTTGTGAACTGGGGCAAGAAATGGATGGTTAACTTTAACGCCTCTAAAACAAAACTGCTCTCTATTAACCACCACAGGGATGCATCTCTGCATCCCATTAGAATGTCTGAAGACCAACTTCTCGAGAGCTCCTCTCTGCGGCTGCTCGGCCTCACGCTGTCCGCTGATCTGAGATGGAACAAATACATCGAGTCAATTGCATCATCCACCGCAAGGAAAGTTGGCTCCCTGTGCCGAGCCAGGAAATTTTTCTCCCCGGAATCGATCCTCCAAATATATAAATCGACCATTCGCCCTTGCATGGAGTATTGCTGCCATATATCCCCTGCTGTTTGCCTCAGGGTTCTTGATAAGTTCCAGAGACGGATATGCAATGTAATTGGCCCTGATCTGTCATATCGTCTGCAGTAGCTCTCACAGATGCGACGTTGCCTCGCTCTGTCATTTTTACAAATACTTTCACGGTAATTGCTCCGATGAGCTGCTTTCGCTGGTTCCTAGGCCTCATGAATTTAAACGTCCTACGAGGCTGGCATCCCGTTCCCACCACTTCACCGTTGAAACTGTTAGATGTAGACGTCTCTTCTACTCCAATAGCTTCATGACTCGCACATCTCGCCTGTGGAACTCCCTTCCTTATTCCTGTTTCCCTGAAAAATACAAGCTCCAACTATTGAAGTGTAACGTCAATCGACATCTCCAGTTGCCTTGATCTATACACTTCCCTTCTCCACATCCTTTCACCTTTCATTCCTATCTGCTCTCGCTCCAAATCTTCTGTAACCCTCTGCCTTGATCGATCCACTATCTTTCTCCACATCCTCTCCTTTACCACTCCTATCTGCTCTTCCTCCAAACATTCTGTAACCCCTTGCGTGCTAGTGGCTTCCAGCCTTGATTGGGGTGATAAGCTTAAAAAAAGAACCATTTGACATTTCTTGGACACATAATGACTAAAAAAAGCTTGGGGAATTTGACACTCGCGAGACCTATCGAAAGCAAGAGCGGTAGAAGACAACTGCGTGTGTGTATGTATGGATGACTGTGAGGAGCATGGTGTAGGATACTTTAGAGACACGAAGGATAAGAAGCTGTGGAAAGCCATGATCTCCCACGTTTTAAAGGGACACTGCGACATAAAAGAAGATCGGATTAAGAGAAGAAACTTATAAACTTATAATAGAAGGAAATTATAAGAAACACTTGTAGTGTCGTAGATTATGGTTATTATATTAATTTTACATCTTCCAAGAATCCCATTGTGGCTTCTGTCTGAGCAATCTAATAAAATTCGTTAATACATCTTGCATATTTCCAATCAGCGTCCGCGCTCGTTGTCGAGACGGAAATGAAAAATCTATACTTTTATAGATAAAAGTAAGACACACAACTATATGAGATTTTTTCTTTTATGTTTCGTCAAGACGTAGACGGTTTGACACTCCACAACTCCCTATTGTTTGTAAACCTTAGCAATATTTGTTTTTTCCAACTTCCTGTTCTGTTATCTACAAGCTAATAAAGTAGATTAATCAGTTTCCCTTTGCCCACTTTTGCCTACGATATATCCCTTCAGTGTCAAATTCACGAAGCTGTCTATCCGTACTGTCTGTCCCAGAAATTTCAATTGTCCCTTTCAGTTTCTAAGTATATCCTTTTTTCCAACTTCCTTGTTGCTTATATGTCCCGTTAGTGCATTCTTTTCATTTGTGAGAGAATTATCCAGAATTCACTATCGTATAGGAGAACTGATATTACATAACATTTAAATATTCTTTTATTTGTTTCTAACAAATTTTCCCTGTTTCTTTATACTTTGTTTAGCTTTTGGAAGGCATCTTTCTAGATTCGATTCCGCTTTCGGATTTCAGCGTCACATTTTCTGTCATAGTTAAATTTCTTTACTAGTTTAAATTTTTAGATTGCATGTTGGATTGTTCCTCTTAATGACAAGAACGCGTTCTATCTTCTGACGATTGATGATGGCATATCTCTTCCCGCTTTCTGTTACTACAATGTCTAGGTTTCTGTTATCAAGACGATGTCATCTGGGTATGTTATGAAGTTAAGATTGTTCCTACGAATAAAAAATCCTGGTAATATTTCTCTTCCTCTTAAAGTCCGCTGTAAAGATTAAATACATCTGGTGACATGACGAATACTTTTGTTACGCTCCTTTCTCTTTATGTGTACTTAAACTTTCTCTGCATATCCAGTCTTATTTGGGCTCCATGTAGAACTTCGTAAATAA
Organism: Acanthosepion esculentum; assembly: GCA_964036315.1. NCBI lineage: Eukaryota > Metazoa > Mollusca > Cephalopoda > Sepiida > Sepiidae > Acanthosepion > Acanthosepion esculentum. Next base: position 24,241,332 of record OZ038490.1, on the reverse strand, counting down.
TTTAACCGGCTTGGGAGGATATCGAGCTACGCATATGTCATCGATGTCAAGATTTAGTGTGCAGGCGCTGATTTTCAGAGACGGTAGATAGGTTTTCTCTCTCGTGGAGATTAGTGCATCTTTCTACTGATCATACGGATTAAGATTAAGCGAAACTATAAAGAAACGATACGTAAACTGCCATTCATAAAGTGGGTTCTCTTACGTCTGGAATAGGCGTTTAGATTGGAATAAAACGGTAAGGGGGTGAAAATACATGCAAATTAATTTACATTTCGGAACCAAAAATGAGCGAAAGGAGGTTAGAATAAACGGACAGTTTAGAATGAACAGAGTTCGGAAAAAGTGAAAAATAAAATAAACAGTGTGTTTGGAATAATTGAAGGTATGTTGGTATTAAATTTTAAATAAAGAGCTCAGTCTGTGCATTTCAGACGGAAGCTTAAACTTTTCTCTCTTCAATGTTTGCCTAGAAAATTAGCATAGCGCACATTATAAGGGTTTGTAATCATATCTAAGTTATTTCAGTTAACGAAAAGAAATTATATATTTTTAGTCTTTCTTTTATACATTCCTGTTTTTATTCACTGACGAAAATGTAGGAAGGAAAGGTTTCTACGTCTGTTGGAAATTTTGATTTGTCTGGCGGACATTATGGAAAAGAGTAAGTATATCCACGGCAGCTGGAGTGACGGTCGTAGTGCAGCGCTTCATCTCCGCTACTCAAGCGCAATGAAACTCCCAGGCCTGTCAGTGTTCTATCTCCCTCAAACGATGAACCGATAAGTCTGATTTGAGCAAATGGAAATGATTTTGATAAATGACATTTCGTAATATAACAGTTCTTTTTCTTGATAGTTTCAAAGTTCTTGTATAAGTCTTTATATTCTATATTCCCTTTGTCATTTTTCTTGTAATAACGGTACAAGAAACGCGAAATAATGAAGTAATGTTTGAGGTCAACCTCATCAAGACACTTACCACGTCTTTGAATGGAAACATAGATCATAGTGAATATATTTTTGCGGGTATGAGACGTATATTTTCAACAATAACAAATTTGGGAAATCAAATCATATAATATATACTAACGGGATGACGATGCTGATTTAGGCTTTTTTTTCACTATGGGAATGCAATGAAGCCGAGGCAATTCTGATACATTTTTAACGCGTTTCTTCCTTTCTTAACCTTTTTAACATTTCACCCTCCTTGTCTGAAGTCTTCGGCATGACGATAAACGACATACAACAAGGCCTCTGATCGGGAGATTAGCCGTTTGAGGAGCATGAAAACACCACCCCCGGGGTAATAGCACCTGTTAGTGTCCCAGCTATGGGCAAATAATGAGGTGCTACTACAGCATGCGGTCTGCCGCGCTATGAATTTTATAACCTCACCTCACCTCTCGTGACATCCACCTGCTGTCTACCACGATTATTTCTACCATCACCTAACCTCACCTTTCGTGTGTCCTGTCCATATAAAAGGAAGAAAATGGAGCACTCGCTTCATACTCGCCCTAGGTTTGAAACTGTTAACATCAGCTTTGGTAACGTGGTAGACAGCATACTATAGTAGCCCCAATAGTGAATTCCCAAACAAACAACACACTATGAAAGTATGAAAATATATTTCTATAGTAAAAATACCAGCAATACCATTTTTATATGAAATAAGTACGAAGAATACTTATTTATAGCAAAATTAAGAAAATGCTTATTTATAGTAAAATTATCAGCAACACATATTTATAGTAAAATTATCAAAACTATATATTTATAGTTAAATTGCCAAAAAAGACAATTTTAAAGCAAACTGATCAGCAATATATTTCATAGTAGAATTACCAATATATGTTATATTAAAATGACCTGCAATACATTTTACATATAGTTGAATACATACAATTGCGTTCAAAATATATTTAGTTGATGCCATAAAATAGTGTTCATAAAATTAAAGTTCATCATTAACTGACCTATAACGAGAGGTGATATGCCAACAAACAAACAAACAAACAAATCAAATCTATGTGTTTGACGTTTAGAGAGTAGCACATGCTGCGCTATGGTTGGATGTGGCGACATAGTCCGGTGCATGGAGAAGTTGTCATACCACAGAGACACAAATTTTCTCCTTAGTTCAATTAGTATCTTCCATCAGGGGCCAGAGGAATACGTCGAAGAATTGCTGTACAAGTTGAAAGTTCCGCTTCTGCGGTGTTTTCATGTTGGTTAGAGTAGTCTAAAGTAATATTCCTACCGGCTAACAGCATATTCTGAACAATCAAGTAGTACAAACCCGTACGTATCGTAAAAGTCACTGCCCTCACGATACGTATCAGATGACGAGGGGCACATAACATGTAACAGAATAAATGCAATCCTAGGAACGAAGATACAAATCTTTAGGAAAATTTTACTTTGGCAGAATTATGAGCACCTTGATCATTAACCTGATCTTCAGTTTCGCCATAACAACATCGCAAATGTCTGCAGTAATCCATCTTCATAGTGCCACCTAACAGTCCAGGCTCAAATGCAAGGTGAACCTCATCGCACTTAATTAGCCCTATGATTAAGCTTATCAACTGGATTTTGATTAATAGGCTGCCTAATGGTAATAGACCGGAAATAAGGTGAGAACATGTGGCTTTGCTAAATAACACTAGAGCAAGAAATGTCGTCTGAATGATCAAAATGATATCGGAGAGAGAACAATAAAAATTCCGAAAAACGTCTTCTGTCGCATTTGTTACTGAAGAAAGCAGAATATTTTCCGTAAATAAAATTTTAAAATCATTTATATTGTATTACGTAGAAAATTTACTTAATAAACCGAACGAATTTTTTGGCTAACCATAAACATAGACATATCTACTTTTATGACGAAAACAATGCCCTTCTGAACATTTTGGTCGCAACTCTCTCTCTCTCTCTCTCTCTCTCTCTCTCTCTATATATATATATATATATATATATATATATATATATATATATATAAAGGTGTATTTCGTCATAAAGAATTCTCTCAAACGTGTTTTGTAAATAATATGGCATGTTATGTCTATCATTTTTTAATTAAATTTTTGACATTTCCGAATAAGTTATTTAGTGTTACCGATTGTTATTGTTCAAGTTCCTTGTACCACGGTGATGGTCCAAGGTAGAACCAATGAAGAATAACTCGAACACAGGTATGGAATAACACAGATATATTACAAGTAGAAATATGTACAAAAGATGTAGAAGTATTAGTAATGAATATCAGATTTGGTTAGAGTGAACGATGTTGTCTCGACAAGTATCACTATTCCAATGTCTTACAGTAATCGTCTGACTCGACTCTGTCTCTGACTGACTGAACTCTGCTCCCTCTTGAGGCGCAGTATTTATGAAGTCCGGAATAGTCCATTATTATTATGGGTAATTTCTCATAACACCCCTCATCCGAAGCTTTTGCGTAGCAGTGGGTTTTAATATCTTTTTTTTCTTTGGATCTATTTCCAAAGGTTCTGTGAACTTTATTTTTCTGGACGATTTTCTTGGTTCTGGCATTTTTTGCGGCCTTTTTATATCAAATGTATCGAAAATCGTGTCCATTACCTCTTCTTGAGGTGAACCGTTAGCATCCTGTAACGATCTCTTCCTTATTTGGCTTAGGTGTCTTCTATGTGAGAATTTTTGTCCCTGTACTATGTAAACCATATTGCCGATTCCTTTCTCAATTGTCCCTTGCTTCCAGTAAGATGTATTATTTTTATATGCTTAATTTTTTCCCCCTGGGGGAATGGTATTTTTGGTGTTACTTGTTTCGTTTGACTTGGTAGCAATTTATCAAATGCTGATCTGATTTTTCTAGTGAACATCACTTCTGCTGGTAATTCGATATATCTGAAGTAATTGCTGTAATGCTTTCTCTGTAGGAACATGGTATGCTTTTTGTAAAGCTCTTTTGAGTGTATCAACAAATCTCTCCTTTTGCCCATTTGATCTTGGGTGATAAGGCGGGTATTTTGTATGTCTGACTTGATAAATTTCGCAAACCTCTTGAAAGTCTGCTGATGTGAATTGTGTTCCATTATCTGTGACTAGGCAATCCACTACACCAAACCGAGCAAATAGTTCGTGTAGGTAATTTATGGCCGTTTCTGAAGTAGGATTTATGCAACGAAACACATCCGGCCATTTACTATAAACTATTCACTATGATTAAATAGTAGAATCCGTCAATTGGTCCTGCATAATCTGCGTGTATTGTTGACCACGGACGATCAGTCTCTGGCATGGCTTATGTATGATTGGCGATGATTGGCGATGCTTTGGCTGCTAAGTTACAACCCTTGCATTGAGTTCCGATAATTTGAAATAATCACAATATTTATTAACAATAGACGCGAAAGTTATGTAATCTTCGCTGCCCTTTTTTGTTAGGTTCAAACACTTCCATCTTTTGTGGAATAGTAAGGTATTATGGCTGAAAAGTTATGTTAGCAGTTTTATGGCTTCTTTGAAAGTTAATTCACTTGTTTTTCTTGGAAGGATATAATCTACAAATTTGGTATATTCGCATGTGCATAATTTTCTTAGTAATAGACGTACTTTACGTGCGTCTGACCAATCTTTGCAGTCAAATTCATATAGATCTTCGTACCTTCGGAAGTAATTTGCAAAAGTTTTATCTTCGTCGGGTGCGTACGTGAAATCTTCGATGGTTCTCCAAATAGCGTCTTGTGAGAGAACTGTTTTATTCTCGGATTTTTGTTCTTTATTTGACATTACACGTAGCAATAATTCTTGAAATTCAAGATGTTTCTGTTCGTACTTTTGTTGCTGTTCCAATTGGATTTTGATAGGTTCCACAATGGTTGACTTAAAATCTTCCATGTTGACGTATTTTGTGTACGTATCTTACTTTAGTGTAACCTGATATTCTGAAACCCGTGTACGCAAAAAAAAATCCTTTGTTGCCAGAAAAATTGATATCCAAAAAGAAAATTCTTTTTTTTATGGGTTGGCGCAGAACTTGTTTTTTTAGAAATCTCGCGTAGAACTTGTTTTTTTTTAGAGTTTACTCGTCGACCACTGTTATGTGCGACGGATAGAAAAAAAAGCTCTGTCCTCCGCGTAGAGAATTCGTTTATCTTTTGGGGGTTTCCAGGTGGCCACTTATGTGTGATGGATAGCAAAAAAGTATGTCCTCCGCGGATAGAGTTCGTATTTCCTTGGGGTTACCTCGTCCCCACTTGTTATGGTCCAAGTTCCTTGTACCACGGTGATGGTCCATTCGTATTCATTCGTTATAAGTGTACTTACGCAAATGGTTTTTAATTCCGGCGTTCTCACGTTTGATGAAACCAGTCACTTCAGTTGGCTTCATATAATGGGTCAACCTAAAATTTCTTTGTGTGTGTAGATGTGTGTGTTTTATTAAACACGTTTCAATATAAGAAAGAGAAGGAGAAAGACAACTTTAATGTTGGTTCATTCTCCTTTATTACAAAAGCCTCCAGAATTTGGAGTCTTTCTTTGCACTGTGTTCTGTATAAAATGTTGGTGATGTCTACTAAAATTTGTCTAATGCCTATTACTTAGTCTGTCATATGCTCATCTACATTTGCGCTAATTGTACTACATTGTGACAAACGATAAGTTAACCTATGAGAAAGCGTGGTGCATGTGTGTTAAATATGAAACTTAATGTTGTTTCCTGATCGTTCGTGTTAGATTTACCATCTCACAAAGGACATAAGAATTCATAAACGGCATTATTTTTACTTAGGTTAGATTCCAAGGTGAAGAATAATCTCTAAGAATTAGATTGGACGGTTTTAATATTTTTTACTATAGATGACAAATCAAGGTATTTTTTAGTATTTATAACTTTTATATCACGGCAGATTATAATGTTAATAATTATTTCGTCTTGTTTATAATTAGGACGCATCTGGTAACAAAAACAATGTGTAGGTGTCTTTATTTTTCTTTATCAAGTTGGTTGATAATATTATTTTTTCTAATTTACTTCAAAGCTAATCTTAATCATTAAAAATAAGGGATGAGATATTATTTATATCTATAAACAAAAATGAACCACTATTCGCTTCGATCTTAATCAAAGTATTAGGCTAACATGTGAGAAACTGAAGTTATTTGTGACAACTCTGAATTTGAAGCCAATTCATTTTAAAGAGAGGTTCGAAAGAAAGATTAAGAGAAAATCCAATGATTTCAACAATCAGAATATCCTCCAATAATGGTAACACTTCTGAATGTTATCTGTTTTTCATCTTGAAGACCTTTAGAACAGAATATTCCCCCAACTCAACCAGTGAGTCAATAGTGAAAAGGGAAACAAACAGACAACAGAAATTCAGCATTCCTTAAGCATCAAGGAAGGTGCCGACCGGAAAAAGACACTTATACTTCAGTTCAGAGGGTCAGTTGTATTTTCTCGATGACATAGTGGACAAAGATATCTTTGAAAATATAACACTTAGCGGACATATTGAAAGCAGGGAGGGTAAGAGCAAACTGGTGTAAACCTAGTACAGGACAGAGAGCGCGGCTGGTAATAAGAAGACAAATATTACATCCTGTAAGAACATGGTAGATGTTAAGAATTCTTTCTCATATTCCTGCCTTATTATATTTTATCTTCATAAATTTTATTATCAATATTTTTATCTTCATAATATTTTACTATGATTATTATTTTTTACCTTTATTATTTTTTACCTTCACACTTTTCTTATTCCTTTATCATCTTGCGCTATTATTATTATTATTATTATTATTATTATTATTATTGTTGTTGTTGTTCTTGTTGTTTTTATTACTCTTTTAGTTAGTTATTTGTTTTTGTTATCTTTTTATATATTTTTATTATTTTATTTATTATATTTATTGTATTATATTTTTGTAATTTTAGATGTTACCGATTTACATACATTTATTTTTTAAAAATCTTCTTAAATTTTAAATATTTTTAAGTAATTTTTCTTTATATAAACTATCTATTTATGATTACTATTTTTTTTTTTTTGCTAGCATAATTTGAAATTTTTGTATTTGCTTCAAAATCGAGAAAATATATTTTTTGTTTTTTGGTTTATAACTAATATTTGCTATTTCCTATTTTAATTTTTAAAATTTTTTGAACTCGTGTCTTTAATTTACTGAATTTTTCAACCTGATTTGGGATGTAAATATTTTGAAATATAGGTCAAGTTTATATTAGCCGTCTCTTTGAGCCAGACACTTCTACTTCCCGTCCCATGATATGGGGTTTTGGTTTAACTTAATGTCTCCCGCTTCATTTATTGTCTTCTTTTTTTCCTTTATTGTCTTCTTTTTTTTTATTTTTGAATTTTTAAATTTTAAGTCCCTATTTTATGCCTTCACACTTCTGAGTTGACAATGCTTATATAGTTCTTCTTGTTGGTTGAAATAGCTATGAGGTAAATTTGTATTTCTATTCTATGTAATATATATATATATATATATATATATATATATATATATACATATGTATATATATATATATATATATATATATATATATATATATATATATATATATATATATATATATATATCTTGCTAAACGCAGTCGTCAAGTATTATGCTTTGCTTTGCTCAACTATTTGTATATACAGGTCACTGATGCATTGTGGGTATTATATTGTATCGCATTGTGGGTACTCTGTTGCATTATTCTAACGGTTGTTGTGTTTCGGATTATTCAAAGGATTATTCAGTAAGTTTTGGCGGTATTTATAATGTTGTTAGTTAACTTATTTTTTTAATTAATTATTGCTTATTTAATTGTGAGTTGTTATCAAAATTTTTCGTGTGTTTTATTTATGTGTATTTATCTGTGCATACGTGATTGTTAACTTGTGATCAGTTATTTGAGAAGACACCAGAAGTGTTAAAAGAAAATGGCTATTTTTGTAGCGATGTTATAACATGTTTATGTTATAATTTTTGAATAAATAATAGTTGCTCTACTCTGTATTGAGCACTCTTTTAAGAATACTGTTTTTGGTTATGGGAATTTTATTCCGTCTAAAACAATCCTATAATTGTGTATATATATATATATATATATATATATATATTGTAGTATACTTTAGAAAAATGATTTATGAGATGTATTCAAATTCAGTATCTCTTTCATCTTGTGAACAGCATGTACCAAACAGAATTACAAAATCATGGCCTTATGTCCATTGCAATGTTTAATCGACTGAAGTCTCCCCATAACGATAAATGACATGCAGTAATGTATATGATGACGATAGGGTACTTCTTCTATTATCCACGACGTAAAAGTATCTGGAATGATGCCTACGTCTTGATCACTTCGTTTCTTTCTTTCCTACAATTTCTTTTAAATTATCCTGTATCAGTCTTAACTACATCCTCCAAATATTCAAATTTGTATATTAAACGTGGCATGAGGTGATGACCACCGGTCTGTACTTACGTTTTTTCCAATCACATGATAGCGAATCAATGAGGTAAAGAAGACCAGGAATTGCAAGCAACAATAACAAACAAATAAAAACGAAATAGGGAACAATGAGAAAGAAAGATAAAATGGCCAATTTATTGCTAGAACAAAAACGCGGGAAAAGCAAAACAGAAAAGAGTTACAGCATTAAGAGTAATGGCTGCTTTAAGTGGTCAATACAATACGAGGATGGCCGATCGATGACCGCTTGTAGACGGACGGCATTTACACAAGATGTTCGTATTCTCATGGTGACTATTTGGCAGGAAGCCCAGCGGTCACTGGTCAAGTTTATGAAATGGGTATGTTGGTGGAAACAAGAAAGGGGAACATTCTGGGAAATTTTCTTGAAGGTTTGGCACAGTCATGTCAAATATCACGCGGAAAATGACATTGATAATAGGAAAGAACCCCCCACACACATAAACACACATATATTGTAAAATCTAAATAAAATATAAAACATATCTGCCTCTGAATATGTTGGATATGTACCACAAGTCTGAATGATTAGATAGATAAGTTGAAAATTTAATTTGTTCCTATTTGATAAATTTCAGCCGGAAGCAGTACGGCTGCTCGGTCAATGGATATCAAATGTTTTCTTATGAGGAAATGAATAATATCACCATTACACTGCCATTTATGATCTATCCCTTGGTATAAAGCGCTTTAATGACTGTTGTGGTGTCCTTCCTCTGAAGAGCCTGTGTTGGAATCTTCCGCCTACTATAAGATTAGTTGGAGAGAAGGCCCTGGGGCAACAGTCGAATAGATTGAACGCTGGTTCAACCGACACAAAATAACTAGTCGTGCAATACACTTCTTTTGTTCTTAATGTTTAATATATGATATATATGTAACACTAGTTTTGTTATTCCTTTAACCATTTACTTGGTCACAACAATGACAAAGAATACATACCATAAAAGCATCATCTTCTCTATTCACACCGTACGACTGCTTTTTTCGTTTGGCTATACACATATATCGGAAACTTTAATGTTGATTTTAGCTGGAATTATCTCTCTAAAATGAGGTAAATGATTTTCGCTAATGAACTAATTTATTTTCTAATAAACGAAAGTCAGTAATTATTTACACTATTTACCTTGTTCAGACTATTGTCCTGATCTTTGTGACTATATTCACGAGGTTTCGGACATTGTACGCTTTGGCTTTGTTCAGGAGATTGGAATTTGGAACTGAACCCTTTACTTCGTCCACCGATGCCGATTGTTCTAGTTCCACATGGCATGCCTCTTCTGGTTATCACAGTTATCTACATTTGGCCAACGCCGTGAATATGGCAACAAAGATGAGGAAAACAGACCGAAAAAGTGTAAATAAATACAATACCTCATCTCAGAAATATAGACAGGTGTTGAAAGTTAGCAAATATTTTAAACGTCTACATTTATACTCGTTTCTTTTCGCTTTTATGTATATTGGCTTGGGAAAGAGGTATTTCCTTTAAGAAGGGACCTATTTGAAAAGCATACACACACACACACACATACACACACACACACACATATATATATATATATATATATATATATATATATATATATATATATATATATATATATATATATATGGTGATTTTAAAGTACCTCTCTATTTTATGTATGAGTGGCCAGCTAGGACCCCTGACTTAACACCCTGTGACATATTTCTCTAGAAGGGGTTAAAGAAGTAAGTATACCATAATAACTAAAGTCTTTGGAAAAACTTGAAGGGAAAATACAAGAAGATATGTCTTCCTTAAGACAAGAGTTCCTGGTAAAATTACCTAACGCGATTACTGGGCGGCTCGAGAAGCTGGTAGCGAAAACTTGTGCTCATAAATTTTTTTAAAATAAAACCTCATGCTAAACGTTCTTCTCTTACACCCATTTCTTGTAAAAACTATAATTAATAAATAAATTATAAGTATTTTAAAATGGGGAGTTGCTTTTCAGTCACCCTGTATATACTTTTGCTGAGAATTTGTGACATGGGTCGGATCGTTTATCTATAATTTCTGCCATTTAATCACACACACAAATACTCAATTGGATACAAACACTAGCACAGGCATATACACCACACACACACACACAAACACACACACACACACACACACACACACACATATATATATATATATATATATATATATATATGTATGTTTGTGTGTGTGTGTGTGTGTGTCTGTGTGTGTGTTTGTGTGTTTGTGTTAATTACAATTAATGAGATCCCAAGAATTTACCTCATACAGATCAGCATTTCGCCCATGGTAGAGCATTTTCCCCCTGGACTTATCAATGTAAATACATACACTATAATGAAAAAAAAAATCATTTATATCGTCTATAATAAAAATTATATTGATCTCACTTTTGTGGATCAGTTTTAATATTTTACATTAATAGCCTCACGTGATATACATACATAATGATATACTTCGTCCCAGAGAAAATTTGTAGAATAATATGTGTTCTGAATAAAATTCAACGGGTGGAAATCGGAAAATTAGATGAGATTCTCCATGCTGATCTTTAGGTAACTATTCTTACAGGTTGACTTCAAAATATGCTGTTCGCCATCCAATATCGTATAGCAAAATTTATTCGAAACAACAGATCCAATACCAACAGGCTTTTTGAACGCAAACCTAAAATAAAAGATAGCGCCAAAATAATCCCCAACATCATAATCAAGGATTAGTCGTACGTAGATAGTTAGGAGTCGAGTAGTAGCTCAGTGGAAGCAACAAAACCACTGTGCATAGCACTGCGCGTTAAATTCCCAAGTGAACTGATCAGTTTCTTAAAAAAAAAAACAAGGCATTGTCCATAAGGAATCCATCCTCTCTGATGAAACTGTATAGTTTACTGAGCGAATCTGGAAAGCTTACGAGAGATTATTTGGTGCAAGTATTCAGCCAAGTAGAACAAAGACAAATGACAACGCACCCGACCACACATCAATCGTTCTTGACAATTCCCGACACGTCTGAACATGACAGTTATTCCTCATCCAACATTTCGCCTGATGTCAACTTCTACGACATTTTCATGTTTCTCAAGATGAAATTTCGACTGAAAGGATATCATTCTGACGTGATGGAAAAGATCTAGGCAGAGTCACAAATGTACAAATAAAGTCAGACGAAGGCCGTTTCACAGTTAAGAATTAATAAATAAGTATAGCATTGGGTGTGCGGATATTGTCAGGGAAAAGAAAATCGGCATGCCACGTTCAAATTCCGGTAGATTCAGTTTATGTATATCTGATATCAGCTCACTCTACAAGTGTTATTGGTAACATGTAACCAAATATTCAGCATGGATTACTTGGTTACATGTTTATCAGTAACACTAATAATATGAGATGGTATAAAAATAAATTATTTTTAGTAAAAGTAATTTCTAACGTGACGATAAACTGAGCTGAACAAAGCAAATACGTAGGGTCTTAGATATTTAAGCAAAAAATCAAGTATTTTTTGTTTATCCTCAAATTGGGGATTTTAATAAAATACCCAAAACAAAAGTATTGGACATTCAACAATGAACTGCATTTAACATTTAATATATGGATCAGATGTTAAGAATAATTTGAAATAAGTTTCTCGCTGAAATTAGATCTAATTTAACTGCAGACTTATTGTCAAATCACCTTAAAATTGCACAAGTTATGGGTATTCCTCAGACTCTAATTTTAAACTCTTTCCATCGATTTTCTATGGAATTTAGGTCAGGCTACAGATTTAGATTGTTGCATCTCTGAACAAATTTCGAATTCAAAATAGAAAATACATAGATTTTGCTGCTGGGATTTTTTTCTAGCAACTTGTCCTATCCAACAGTGTTATACCAATCTTTGAAGGTGTTACTGCTTCATTCTGAATAAATAATGAGTATTACTTTCAGACCGTCTCATCTGGGTGTGCATATGTCTTTATATATATTGAACATTTGTGAAACAAACCCTTTTTTATGCAGGTTTCATTAAAAACGTCTGACAAGGTGCTGCGTTTAAGGTTTTTTTATTTCATTTTTCTTTATACTTAGAATTTTCTTCTTTTTCCGGGGATAAATTATGTAAAAATTGTCCGAATGTTCTGTATGTCCAAGCGCTTTCGGCTATACGTCATGCTATTATCAAGGATGATTTTATTTTACCTTCCTTGATTGTGATATGAATGTTTTTAGAGTTTTAGGAATGTTTATTTTCAAAATAAGGTCAGAAAATAGTAGCTGTGTTCATAGTTGATGAATATATATATATGTGTATATATATACATATATATATATATATATATACATATATATATATATATACATATATATATATATACACACATATATATATATATATATATATATATATATATATATATATATATATATATATATATATGAGAGAGAGAGAGAGAGAGATTGAGAGGGAAAGGGAGAGAGAGAAAGACAGCCCTAAAAGATAGCGGATTCCCAGCAACACCCACATACTCACCACAGAACACAAAAAAGGCCAACAGGAAAAGAAATGTCATATGGTTCAACCCGCCGTACAGCAAAAACGTAAAAACAAACGTAGGAAAAATATTCTTCAAACTTTTACACAAACACTTCCCGGAATCAAGCACCCTACACAAAATATTTAACAAAAACACAGTAAAAATCAGCTACAGTTACACCGAGAACATGGCTCAAATAATAAAAAAGCACAACAGGAAAATTATTAACAAACCACACGAACAAATTAAACCCGCGTGCAACTGCAGAATAAAAAACGAATGTCCCTTAAACGGTAATTGTTTACAAAATAACGTAATCTACCAAGCCACGATAAAATCACCAGATAATGAAGAAAAAGTCTTCATAGGAGTAACTGAAGGAACCTGGAAACAAAGAAATTATGTACACAAAACATATTTCACAAATAGTAAATATGCGAACAGCACAATGCTTTCTAAGTATATCTGGGAAATAAAAAACAAAACGCACACCACACCAAAAATATCTTGGGAAATAAAGAAAAACTCATCAACCTATCACAAACTTGCAAACCTTGCTTGGAGGAAAAAATAGCTGTCATTACCATCCCAGACCAAAATAAATTATTAAATAAAAGATCCGAGCTAATCTCAAAATGCAGACATGAAAACAAATTTTTACTACGTAACTTAAAAATCGAAAACTGACAAAAATAAATAAATACTTAAACAAACAAAATGTCAATAAAATAAGCAAAATAAATTAATCCAAACAAATGACCAAATCACACCTGTTAGAATAGACGAAATAGAATAAAAAATAAGGAACAAAATCAATAAATAAAGTAATATATATATATATATATATATATATATATATATATATATATATATATATATATATATATATATATATATATACTATTTCTAGTTAACAGTTGATATAATTCATCCTTTAAGATTTTGTTTATATGTTTATTTGAAATGTAACCTTTATGATGGTCTGAAATTTTCTGCATGTAATGATAATGATCAATCTATATAATTGATATTGACTACAACATTTTGTTTAATGACAATGGATGGGATTACGTGAAAAAATAAAGTAGATGTGTGTGTGTGCGTCTCCGTGATTGTGTGCATTTGTGTATGTATTTTTATGTGAAATTGATGTCTCAGTCAACTTATAATTTGCTAGATCAGAACTCTATATTAATGAACACTTATATGCACCAAATACTTTTAAAAAGGTAAATAGGTACACTAAGTCTTATAATTCTTGAAATTCTTTTCAGAAAATCTCCTCTTCTCGCAGCAAATAATAATCTATCTTCATTTTGGGGACTGGAATTTTACATTTATTTAACAAAAAACGTATAGTACCTTGTGTGTGGTGTTGTCTGAAAACATAAACAACAAAATGTCATTTAAATGTTTACTAAATGCAGACTTAAATTTAAATAAGATGTAAAATAAAAATATCGTAATTGTTTATATCCTTTAACGCTTTAATGACTGTGGACCGAATTTTGGGACGTTGAGCCTTGAGAGTCTATCGATAAAAAACAATATTTAATATAGGATTGCTGTTAGAACAGGATTTTATTCTCATATTTATAATTAGTACTCAGTTATATGGTGGGCATTAAGGGATGAATTAAACATGCGATAACAAAAGACTTCCAAGTATTTAGTAGGTAAATGAGTTATGGACAGTTATATATTTCTCTGTCATCCCGTTTTCCCACGAGTGTTCATCTACAATGCAACTGAGTGTACCAATTTATTGTATACTGGATGCTTTCATTGATATCCTTTGAGGTGTGTATCACATGGTATCTAAAAGACTACTTTCCTTGTAAACCAGCCGATTAATACGTCTTTCCCAGTGTACTGGTGTAAGATAGTGCAAAGTTTATTTTCGTATCATCTGGTGTGTATCCAGTCAATATTGCAGTCATCACAGAACAATCGCTTCTGGGAGAATGGACGTTAAATTCAATTAAAACCATCTGGTAAAATATTATTTTAAAAATACTTATTTACTTTGACGTTTCGATAATGATTTAGAGAGCATAAATTCTGGATACAAGCTTCATGTTTATTTTACAGTTATAGACGTAGGTAGGATTATGGCTATTATTTACATTTTGATATTATTAAGTTTCATTATATGTCATTTTTGTCTTTCGGGTTCGAAGAAAACTTTGTGTTGCGTTTAATCAGCGGATCCGGATGTCTGCCCGCCCCGCAAACCAAGCACCTCGGGCAGATCGCATTGGGGAAACTGGATATCTGTCGTTCTAATCAATACCAAAGTTATACGGCGGCGCTGTTTCACTGGTCGGCTGCAAATCAATTCTTCGAACAAAGAAATCTCTGTAGAATTTGCCTTCTTAAGCATGCAAAACAAAACAATCAACCTCGCACATACCGGCATTCAGACTAGAAGCACACCTGTTGGTATCGACCTGTGGTCGTCATGTATTCTAAAGTGTGGACAGATGACATATTTCAATTCACTAGGTTGTGCGAACAAAGCTTGAGAGACCATGTTCTGGAGTTACACTTGCTATTATCTGTATAAATGAACAGGATAAGAAGACAATCGCAGCTAAAACGGTGAAAATTCCGGGTAAACGAGAGGATTTTTAATTTTTACTGTTATGCTGAGAAAATAATACATCATGAAATTTTATCTTAACTTCCCTGTATCTAATGTAAAGATTCAGTTTCACGACTTTTCTGTCACTGAACAATATTTCTCTGTATTCTAGGATTTTAAAAAAGTTCTGACTCAAGCAACGTTTTTCATGCCATGTCGATTTTTTAAGGGCATGTCGACCATGGCTCTTCATAGATTCCTGTTTCTTTATAATCTGTGAATTTCATGCTTTTTTAGGAAACTTAGTGTGGGGACATTTCCTTTAGCTTTCATTTTCATAACTTAAACTTTTTTCTACCCAAAGCTAGAGAGTGCAGATAGTTCGTCTTTGGCTCCCATATCACTAGGTAAGTCTAAGTTAAAAATAAAAGTAATTAGTT
Organism: Acanthosepion esculentum; assembly: GCA_964036315.1. Lineage (NCBI taxonomy): Eukaryota > Metazoa > Mollusca > Cephalopoda > Sepiida > Sepiidae > Acanthosepion > Acanthosepion esculentum. The sequence continues at coordinate 24,225,281 of OZ038490.1, read as the reverse complement.
AATAATGTTGGGTAAATTTAAATTGTGTAGAAACAATAATAACACTGTTTTTGTATAAATCTATTCATGCATTAGACAGGCGGCATTTGTATGATTTGGAGACAAAATTATACATTACTTAGTGAAATGGTTCACTGTTTCTGATCCAGACGCAGAAGTAACCATTTTTACCCATCTACAATCCAAACGCATACCCTCCTGATACCCACGTGAAACTGTGCTTATATTGTGACTAGTTCAGAAAAGACAGGGCAAGCGGTGCTCATTCCACACGACTCCACTCGCAGATGCGAGAGCAGTTAAACATTTTTTTTGTGTTTGGTTGGACATGATTAAAAGAAGCACAGACGATAGCCTGCAGTGGCTACACAGACATGTTTAATGTTTTATACGTTTTCTCGGTCGGTGCAAAGTTGCTGTATTTTTTCGCCACCCTCCACACATATTCGAAATGAGAACAAGATGAATATTTTCTGGTGTCGTGATTTTGTCTGTCTTTGTATTTATAGGCTTCCTCGGCGATCAGATATTCCTTGGCATAGGTTGGGCAGTGAATGACCTCATGTACAGTTGGAAGGAGGCCCATGATCGACAGTAAATTCATCCCTTACATTTTCAAAGAGGAAATAAGGGTTGCGATATTTGTGAGAAAAGTAAAAGAGCATTAATTACTAACAAAAGAAAAAGAAAAAAAAAAGCATTTTGTAAAGAAAAAATATCACCGTCAGTCTGCGGCAGGTATTTGAGGACACTCACTAGCGTGCTATAAATAGTAAAAGACGTGATAAAATTTTGCGCGTGCGCCAAATTTTGATATTCTCATTTCTTTTAAACGAATCAAGTGCATTAATATAGCAGCTGACATAGAAAAATAAAAATCATGTTTGTGGCACAAGAACAAATGAGATTAAATAAAGAGATATTTAGTTCTTGGATGACAAAGATATGGAAATTCGTGAAAGTGCCTATGTGAACAGGTAGTATGAATGTTGATGCTGCGCGGATAGCCGGGTGGTACCGACAGTGATGCCCCCCAAGTCAGCATCGTCAATGAAGATGCTGTGGAATGTCCGCAATAAACCCATTTAAATCCTATCCACTTTTTCAGGCAGGACCATCGGAGTAATAATTTCTGTGATCGTTAATATATTATGAAATGATTTTATTTCTACTTTCATACAGAAAGAGCGATAGATCAATATTCTATTTCTAATCAATTCCCCCTCAGCAAGGCAATAATGCCGCTAAACCTCAAGGGGTTACTGGTAGTGAAAGAGAGAGGAAATACTTTAGAAGGGACCATAATCTCAATCCTAAAGAGTAAATAATATATAAATCTCTACCCCTGTTCAAAAGGTGGATCTGACAACATTCGAATCTACTAGTTTTAAGCCGAATGGTGTCACCAAAATTCTGAATAATGACTCTCAAGTCGGGCAATCCATAGCCGTTGAAATTATGTTTTTGATTTACAGACATGGTATCTCAAAGCAGGTGACAGAATATTAGGGTTTTAAAGTCGGATCTAGCTTCTCTTAGATTGGTTGCCAACCCCGAGTACACTTTCCAACCTGCACTGATATTTAACCCACAGCTGGGCGGGAGAGAATAGGTGCATACATACATTTGCAAAGTGTATTTGGTGCGAAAGTTTATATAATGAATACGGACGTATTTCGAAATCAGCCCACCGATTACAAATTCTGAATCACTACGATTTTTTTAACTTTTGGAAGAGACATTTCGTTATTACAAGTGAGAAGTTATTCGAAAGGTTGTCTTGAAAAAAATGGGAAAATTGTTTTTAAAAGTAACTCCGAAATAAGGTAATATCAGTGTCATCTTCAAATTGGGTTCCCTCCAGAAACATTCACCGGGAAGATTGCTGTCAAATGAATTCTTTTTCATCTACCAAAATAATATTTTCGAATTATATACGTCTCGCGAAGTTTGCACAACTGGAAGATGACAGGAAAATCTACATAAACGACTGGCAATAACATTAGCCTCATCAAACTCTATTGGCTATACTGTTTTATTTCTATTTCTATTGGTGAGAGTAACGTACAGCGCCCATATTCTGAGTTACTCTTAACTAGATACACAAAGCCGTTAATCCTGGCACCGAAAATCAACGAGCAAAAATTATAATTGCATACAAATAAAACATTGACATTAATAACAAGAATAATAATCGACTTTTATTTTTCTGATTTAGTCGACTATACATTAAGTAACATATGTATATAGATAAAAAGAATCCGTAACTTTTGAAATCTGAATTTGGCCTGAAAATGCCACTGTGTAATGTCGGGTATATATCTCATGGATATATGACCAACGTTACACAGTGGCATTTTCATACCAAATTCAGATTTCAAAAGTTATGGATGTAGATGCAGTTGATTAATTGCCTTGACAGTGAAGGATATTATGTTAAAAAATATTTTTTCTACTTCGAAATACATTCATTTTCAAAATTAGTATACGGACTTATTGATGTACCAATATAGAACTCATTCAGTATCATCAAAATTGCTATTTGGTAAATGTTTTTCCTATATTAATAGTCAACAACGAAACGAAAGTGCCAACAAATTTGAGGTAAAAAAAAACATTAATCTAAAGTAACTAAACTCTTCTTATGTAAAACATAATAAAATCATGGTCGGATATGGTAAGCATATTATTTTCTTTAAGCTGACTTCCTTATAGAATTAATGAACAAACCATTTTTGTTCAGACAGTTACTTTGTTTTCTCAGAAACAAGACAAGAGTGGCATTATCTAAAATCTCAATTTATACAAATCGAGACATCGTCAACAAAATTTGGCGATCGACATTGGCGCCATTTTTGCTAGAACAACCGATGTCAGCGCCATCATTGTTTTGTTCTTTTGATATCTCTCCATTTCCGTGCCAAATCCCTGTAGACGGCTCACCATTAGGGACAGCAACACATTCAATCACATTTGTGCTTGTTTTCGACGATTATATTGTAACGCCATTGAGTATTTTCGAAAAAAAAAACGGCTATAGAATGCCGTATATTAAATATTATTTGACACTTCGTTTGTTCTTACTCCAAATTGGAAACATAAATAAAGATAAAATCATGATTTTATCACACGAGAACATACACATGACAACAGAGACGAATTTATTTGGTGTACGATTTCTCCGATATATCAATATGTGTATAAGACGTATATGTGTCCATTATAGATACACACCCATACAAATATATATACATATCATACGTAGGTATGAATATATCAATATATGTAGTTATCAATCAGCCATTTTATGACTATACAACATTCAAGTTCTAGAAATATAGGATTATCGAATTATGAATTCACCCCCGCACACACACACACACACACACACACACACACACACACACACACACACACACATATATATATATATAGAGAGAGAGAGAGGGAGGGAGGGGGAAAAGAGGGAGAGAGACTGAGAGACAGTCAGACAGATAGACATAAATCCTTCACTCAAACTTCAATAATATGAATAATTCAGGCGCATGAAGCAATCAAATTATAAATGTCCTATTGTAAACACACCCACGGACATAAGACATATACGCAATATTATTTACACTGTTTGTGCAACTGGATGTAAAGCATTGGCTAGCGTCCGACTAGTTACTAATCAGTGGTCTTTTATATTTGAGTATTAACAACTATAACAAACAAAGAAAATAACCCTTGACGAAGATATTTCTCGTAAATAACGATTTATGGTTAGGAGTTTTATAATTAGAGTAGAGCAAGACAGCATTAACAGTAACACAAAAATAGAATATTCGCTTGTCTGTTCCTGATATGATTTTTGCGTTTGTATCTACCCGTCAGAGGAGTTTGAAGTAATATTGCATTTATTTAGATAACTCCTATTTTTTTATAAATAAATTCAATTTTAATATCAAGTGGGTAACGAGTGGATATAATTTCTGCGAAACTTAGATTAAGTACAGATAAATGAACTTTGAAATTTATTTGTTACTAGTTTAAATATGACTATGAGGCGAGACTAATAGAACGTACACGTTAGTCATTTCTCCAGTTAGTGTCATTTGTGGACTTAAACAGTGGGATTCGGAGGGTCTGGTTGGATATTTCGAAATATTGTTGTGCGTATTGGAATTAGCTCATAGAAGGCGCTTTTATGCAAACAGCATTTATCAAATGAACGCCAATTTTCAGATAACCAAATGTACACAAGCTTACCATCTTCGACGTATTCCTAATGCTGATGTGGCCTACTGTATGTTTGCAGCCCAGTAGAAATGTGACAACAGTATTGTCAACAGAAACAACAATATTTTATTTGTAAAAGGATATGGGGACATTTTCATTTCAGCATAATTCTTTACATTGGTATTGAGGGTGAGTAGCTTTAGCTTTCAAATGGCACTCTTACGAGAGTAGATTAAAACTTCATTCATATGATTAGAGTTTGAATGTGTGATGTTTTTCTTGGAGGGTGGTGATTTTTAAAATGTATCTGCCAGTGATTCATCTGCCCAAACTAGCAACATGGATTGCGGAGTCTTAATTTATAACACGCCTGCAACTTTTTTGTTTGTGGCAGGAACACCGAACAGACATGTACGTTCATATTGCACATCCCATTCTACGCTCATTCTCTTAATAGGAAGGCGATATGCTTTTGTAGAAAGATAATGCCCACCTCCAAGTTACTACTCAATAAGATGTTGAAACATTTCCTTGACCGGTACGATTGCCAGACATTTCCTTTAATTATTTGGCCGCAAGCAAGGTGATAACGTCACTGAGACACAAGGGATTAGTGTGATTGAAAGAGGGAGGAAAAATGTTAATGAGGAGAAAATACAATAAAAGAAGAAGATTCAGAGAAACCGAAGATGGCGGACGATATTACATTTCAATTATTGAAGATTGCATTTGATATGAAATAAAGAAGCCAGAAGACACCCAAAGGTGAGAATTGCTTAAGAAGAAACTATTACAATAGAACTTACGTATACATCTAACTTTTACAACAGTGAAATCATGAAGGCTAGCTACCAATCTGGTATTACGCTTAAATTCGTGAAGTTAAGCTACTAGACAGGAAAGCTCACGAGAACAATAGTAAAATGATGAAAAATTAATTTCTAATGCAGTATTACGCTTAAAACATTGAACATTTATCGGACTCTATTTCGCAAAATTCCAACCATTACCATATAAATGAAAGAACCGTGAAATAATGTACCACGGTATAATATCCAACATCTTCACAAACATGCATGCAAAAATGCACACTGTCTTTAGTAGGAAGTATAATAAAATGTTGTTTGAGTACTATTAATATAAAACTATTTTAATCCTGTGGACATATTGATCTTTAGATGTGGCCATATGCAGTGGATCAGCTACATTACTGACATAAAAGCGAAATCTACAAATTAAATTTCTTAAGAATGCTATTTTCCGTCAATTTGCATAGAAAACACTCAAAGAGAGTCTTTCACAGATGTTGCCTTAGTAAATTTCTCCCCCTCTCTCTCTCTCTCTCTCTCTCTCTCTCTCTCTCTATATATATATATATATATATATATATATATATATATTTATATATACATATAAGGAGAAAGTAACTATTCTCAAAAATTCTCGGAAGTGCCGCTATCGAATCTTATCAAGATATAAATCTGCGCGCCAGATTTTTAAAAATATTTCTATTCCTGAAAGAATTACTTCCTTCCCAAGCCAACATGCACCACGATAAAAATATTCAAAAATTTAAATTCATAACTTTCTGTTATTGAAAATATATAACACGTAAACTAACCCTAAACCGAAATAATTTAAACATTAATTCCATAAAAATATTCAATAACATCGTTTACTCATTTTCGTTTATGAGATATTAAATTATTTCATTTTTCATTCTCCGTAATTTACCTGGACTTTAGTAAACCTGATGAACATTTATGAGCGTCTGTTAAATTAAAAAAAAAAAACTACGACATTTTTATTTTGATTATTAATGCTTGTTGCAAAATTAAATCCACACATTATGCCATAGGATTAATGTCAGAGCTTAATGGAAGGCAAAGTGACTTAAAGAAACATCCATGAAAATATCTCTTGCACCAATTCTGCGTCAAAATGGTGATACATGATAGAGATCGGTCATGGATTAAGACACAGCGAATAACACATATGAGGGTAACACATCTCACGTCAACATTTGCTGGCAATTATGCTATTCACTTTCACTCCTTCATCAGTGAACCCTAAGTACGTTTTAGAATTATGACAAACAATATCAGTCAAAACCATGATGCTACTTGGGTCCCATCGCTTGAAAAGAGTTCTGAAACATTTGAGAATGTTTCGTGATGAAGTAGCCTAAATCTGATTGGTTTACTTATCCACAGCATCCACATTGTAAATCATCCCGATCGACCAAACGAAGACTTAACATTTCCTTCCCACAACCAAACCGTTTTTGTTTGGAAACATTTTAGAGCAGCTATCGTCGTTGAAACTTGCATGCTTTTATGCCTAAACTATTTGCCCGCCTTAACGACCAACCCGAAATACTTAATTAATTTCCCATCATCCTAATGCTTCTTCGTGGTTTTATCTTCATCCTATTCTCGATGGCCACGCGGACTCTCTTGGTACAAACTGAATGATTTATTTCTGGAGTTGGATTTGGTATGGTTGATATTTTTTTCATACATTAAAATCAATTATTTCTGAAAAGATTAAACTATTCTTTCGCCTCACTATTTGTCAAAACCAGCCGCTTTCAATGTGAGAATTTTATCACGTTTTTTTTATATAACTCGTGCTTCACCTAACATCAACTTAAAACTAAGCTCAAAAGTGTATAAAAATAATACGTAAATTTAAAAACATTTTTCACCCTTAGAAGTGTGATCTGATGAACCAGTTAAAAACCACATACCTGAGGAAATAAATTATAATCAATCGACCCTTAAAGTTGTCTGTTATTTAATTAAATTGAATTATTAATTGAGCTTTCTTGATTATATCGTCCTTGGGATTATCCATACGGATTACCAAACTTTTCATTACTATATATATATATATATATATATATATATATATATATATATATATATATATATATATATATAGGTAACTATACTCGTGTCGAAAAACCTTCGAATTCTTGATTTAACAATAGCCAAATCAATCACGAAGGGAAAAAAAGGTTTTAAAGAAGAAAGATCCAGGAACATGAAAGTCTGTCGAAAATAATCGCACAGATACAGGTTCAAGGCCCAAAGAAAAACCCCGATACGAGTAAACAACTAATTAAGAGCTCAATACAAACGTAGAGAAAACCTAGTCAAACCTAATGAGCCAGACAAACCTTCCAAGGTTTCACTTAGGCAGATCGTCAGGGTCGGCTGGCCGATCTGCCTAAGTGAAACCTCGGTAGGTTTGTCTGGCTCATTAGGTTTGACTATATATATATATATATATATATATATATATATATATATATATATATATATATATATATATATATATATATATATTGGGTTAAATATGCGCTGTGAGCGTCAAAATATGCTTTCCTCATTATGTTTCCAAGAAATTTCAACTGTTTCTTTCTGATTCTAAGTAAAAGCTTACATTTTATTTCGATTTATCCTAAAACTTTGCCTATATATTTTGGGTTGCTTATATATTATGGCCGTGGTATCCTCATCATTCTTCAATAGAACCAAGCTACTGTTGCCTCCTGCCATTCTTCATCTGTGAGAAGATTGTCCAGCATTCACTGCCATATTGGAAGACATTTTTATTTGTTTTTAATGAAATTGTTTTCCTTCGTAATACATTTTTATCTTTTGCGTTGATTTTGTTTTTTACGGGTTATCAACCTTTTGCAGTTTATTTAATGCCGGGAAATATTTTAGATTGTAAGAGCTTTTTAAGATAATGAATCATTGATACAAGTATTATTAATTAATCTGCAGCTGAACGGAAAATAGGGGGATTCATACACTTCCCAAGCATATTTGCGCGTAAGTGGATATAACGAACCCGACTGGAATTGGAACTCGGCTCTCCGAACTTCAATACTGAGCCATACTTTATTACACCTCCTGCGTGTACATGCTTACAGCACCTGGTACACACAAGCGATCACCCATCTAGGTATTGACTAGGATAAACTTTCCTTAAATATTTATCATTTGAAAGGCATGTTTGTTATTACAATAGTACTTCGGATTTTGGGGTCACATATCTCCTGCCTGATAAAAACACATCCTAGTTATCTAAATAACTATAACTTGTAATGTATTACAATAATTTATTATTCATAACTGACGAATATTCTTTCATTCTTTTCATAGCGACACTCAGGTGATTATAATAAACTGCGTGAAATTGAAACGCAGAATAAATCTCCAGCGAGATTGGATTTTGCAAACATACACTAGAGTCTCCGTCTCCTTGGCAGCCACCTAATCGAGAAATTCCATCCCCAACTTATATCCTTCCTTCTTTATCGTTCCTGAACATCTGATACGTTACCATCTTTACTTATCTTCACAAGAAATATAACCAGAGATATCATTCGAATTTCAAATATGTAAGTTATTATTAATTTTTGACTTGTATTTCTTCTTTCTTATTTTCCTTGATTTCTCTCACCACTCCCCGTCTGTCATACTGCAATCATTAATTGGTACCGCCTATCAGGAAACAAAGAATGGGCGTGTCAGTTGTCAAACTGATTCTGTCTATGCAGGGATTGTACATTCATACAAGTCATTTCACTATGAAATATAAATGAATTTCGACGTTTTAGGCTGGTTTCAATTTAAGAGTCGCCATTTACAATACTAATGTTAACATACAACCAAATTTTAAAAT